>PJEM01008735.1:0-53661 GCA_004023845.1 Helogale parvula | reverse complement strand
TGTACTCTTCAACTCCAGGATTTCCACTTGGTTGCTTTAAAAATATTTTTTTTTAATTTTTAATGTTTTTTAAAACTTATTATTGAGACAGAAACAGAGCATGAGTAGGGGAGGTGCAGACAGAGAGGGAGATACAGAATCCGAAGCAGCTCCGGGCTCCGAGCTCCGAGCTGTCAGTACAGAGCCTGATGCGGGGCCCCACCCCACCAACCGTGAGATCATGACCTGAGCAGAAGTCAGCCACCCAACCAACCGAACCCCCAGGAGCCCGTAAAAATAGTTTCTTATTGTTGACAGTCTCTATCTGAGAAGATATCATGCTCATCCATTTCTTAATTCTTTAACCGGTTTCCTTTAATCCTGTGAACTCTAGAGGCTATTTTGAAGTCTTTTCTGGTAAGTCTGACGGCCTCCCCTGCTCAGAGGCCGGCTGCTGCTTGCCTTGTCCGATGTGTGCGTCTGCGTTCCTCTTTCTTCGCCTGCCCCGTCATTTTTTGTTGGAAATTGAACATTCTAGATAATGTACCATAGCAACTAGGGTACTAGCCCCCCTCCCCTGGGGCCTACACTTATTTGCTTGTTTGTCTAATGACTTCGCTATAAGAAATAGTGAAGACTGTTTCTTCCCACACCCCCCGCCACAGCGCTGAGCCCCTGGTGTGTCCCTACGGCTGTGCAGCTTCCGGAAGCCCACCGCCCCCGGGATCACGCTGCTTCCACAGGACCCTCCTCTCCTTCCCTGACCACCGATCCTCTACTGTTGTCAGCAGTGCCCCGGACATTGATTCCTCCACAAACTAAGCCAATCAATACTGGTTTCTGAGGTCAATGTCTGCTATTTGTTTAACCCCAGGAGGCTCCTCCCAGGTTTCCAATTCCCGGGCTTTTATTAGCTTCATCAATCCTAAATCTCTCTTCTTTTTCCCACACCAAACCATTTCAGTTCTCAGCACTAATTGGAACAGTTGAGCTATTTTTAGTCTCTAGTCATTAAAGATTTTACGAACTAACTGTCTGTTAAGTATATCTTTTGAATCCTCGCCAGTGTATGTTCTGGACCCGACCCTAGAACACTTGCTGAGTCAAAGGGTAAACGCCAAAGTAATTGTGTCAGCTCCTGCCACACCCTATTCCTGGGGGTCTGCGGCACTCGTGTCCCCCCAGCAGCGTGTGGGCTGCCGGTCTCCACACAGCTGTGACACCAAGTGCAACCAAACCTTTGGGTTTCTGCCGAAAGGTCTCCGGGTATTTTGAATTCCTAGCGCCCCCGCTGTGCATGAAGGGAGAGGCCCGGGTCACTCACCCAGCCGCTCGGCTCTGGCGGAGGGTTCTGTCAGGGGGACACAGAAAGGGCGTCGGCAGGAAAAGTGAACTGGGACTGAAAACCCCCGTCTAATGACTCATCTTAAAGTGACCCGAGATTGGTAAAACCCCAGGTCACAGGGCAGAAGCAGATAGTAACTTTGGCTAGAAGAATTCAGACATATCAGAGAAATCCCAGGGGTAGAGTTCCAAAAAATATAATAGTCAGTATATGGCCCAAAATCACAACATTCACAAGGAAACTAGACATTATGAGTCAGCAGAAGACACGGACAGAAGAATCGGGACCCACAGAATCCTCAGATATTATCCATCAAATAACACGAAATTAGTTTAATATGTTGAAGAAACTAACAGAATCGATAATTATTAAAATTAAAACTTGAATGAGTTTCACAGCACATTTGATAGAACTGGCAAGTAAATTAGGGAACCAGAAAGTAGCCCTGAAGAAACCATCCAGAATGAAGCAAAGACCACTAGGAATGGGAAATACAAAAGGACCACTAAGACACACAGACACTCGAGGCAGAAGGTCTAAGACACGTGTGGCGGGAGTTTGAGGAGAACAGAGAGCAGGGGAGACGCCACACTGGAAGAGATGAAACCCCGGGTTTGGACGATCCAATGCGGTGACAAGGACAGGTGACAAGAAGGACGGCTGAGTTCTCAGCAGTGGCGAGGAGACGCACGAGGCCACGCGCCACTTGCTGGGGGGAGAGCTGCCGAGCGAGTGTGGTCTTCCTGACAAAACCATCCTCCAGGAACAAGAACGTAACTTCCAAGGAAAAAGAATTGAGAACATGTTACTACTGACCTTCACTAAAATAAATTTAAAGGCATTTATTAGACAGAAGGAAAATGTTTCCAGAGGGTCTGAGAAGCAAGAGGAAACCCCAGAAGCGCTAACTGTGGGCCACGGCAGGCAGGCATGTGGACGCAGACAGGACCCAGACGGGACCCAGACGACACTGTGCGACTCTGTGACTCTTATCACAGACAGGGCATCAGAGGGTGGGGTCCGAGTGTCCACAGTCCTTGTACTGAATGGGGAAAGGAATCGGTATTGATCCATCTTAGACCTGAACAAGTCTTAGGTATTAAACCTTCTGACAATAATGGAGAGGGCGCCTAACTTCTCAAGTAACAGAATGAGAAATGACGCCTACTCTACCCAAGATAAGGCACAAGAAGGAAAAAGGAAAAAAAAAAAAGCGAGCCAAGGGGCGCCGAGCAGACTCACAAGGTTCTGAGTGTGAGTGTAAGGAGCTCGGCAGAGGCGGAGGACGGGGTCCCCGGAACGAAGCAAGGCCGGCCTCTGCCCTGCTGCTCGCCCGCCTTCTCCCCTCGGTCAGGCGCGGACGGCGCCAGCCCACGGCTCTGCTCTCCCGAATTAGCAGCACGTGAACCGTTTCACGTAGACTGAGGTACAACGGTCACAATTGTCACCGAGACACATGACTGTGGGGCGCCGGAGGGTGGGGGGGCTCTCAGTCGGGTGAGCCTCCGGCTTCAGCCCAGGTCATGATCTCATGCTGGCGAGTTCGAGCCCCGTGTTGGGCTCTCTGCTGTCCGCACAGGGCCCACTTCAGACCCTCTCTCCCCCTCCCTCTCCCTGCCCCTTCCCTGCTCACGTGCTTTCTCTCTCACTCTCCGCAAGCTCAGCACCTGTGAATGCCACTCACCGCCTGTCCTGACTTGACCTTGGCCTCAGAAGCATCTCTTAGGTAGTCAGGCGGGGGCCTCTTTCTTCCTTTTTTTTTTTTTAGGATCAGTAACACTCTTCTCAAGTTTTACAACCCCTGCTTCTCAGAAGAAAAACCACGACAGACTGCACAAGCAGTTTTCTAGGTAGAGTTGAAGTGAGGACTGGGACCAGACCTGACGGGCCCCAAAGACTACACAGCCCCGTCGTACAGGGTGAGCACAGTGGATGAGGAAGTTGGGCAGAATGCGCTGCTGTGAAAAAGGCCAGCAGCTCCCCCAGATGGCAGGTGGAGGGAGGATGCGGCAGACGGCAGGGGACAGTCAGGGAGGACGGGTGGGGCAGACGGCAGGGGACAGTCAGGGGGCAAGGATGGCAGACGGCAGGTGCCGTGCAGGAGCGGGAAAAGGAATGGCCTCTGAGGGGAGATGGACAAAGAACAGTATTTCTGCATGTTGGCATTTTTCTCCACACTGGGCTTTTCAAGAGCTGAAGAAAGGGCCATGGGGCAACCCTGCTTCATGGCCCCCAGCCCCGCCTGGTCACTGCCCACGCCCTGAGGTGCACCTTAGATGTCTTAGTTAATATGTGAGGACCTGTACTCAAGGTTCTAGTTTTTCTGCACCCGCTTGCAAGCCCGTCTTTAGCACTTGCACTGCCCGAAGCAGTCAGTGCGACGTGACCCTACCCTCGACAGTCCCTCCGCTCCAGGCTCTGGAGGGACACTGGTGTGGCTCGGCAGGAGCTGGGGCAGCAGCCTCCGGCCAAACCCAGAACCTGGGAAGGACAGGCTGGAGGGGAGATGGAGTGGAACTGGGGCGCTCAGGCCGATGAATCAGCACAGAAGCAGGCCAGGCACACGCCAGCCGGGTACGGGCCTCTGGGTCCCCACTCCGCCAGGCCCGAGAGCCCCGATTTCACGAGAACGGAGCCGACCCAGCTGTTTCTCTCCGGCGTCCCTTTCCCTGCAGCTGCGTGGCGCTCACCCAGGACACAGCCACACACTGGTCCCCCGTCCCCACTGGAAGATGCCAGCCAGGCGCTGGAGCCAGGGCGCACGCCCCTACTGCAACACTCCCTCTGCTCACCGCCATCCTTCCTCGGAGAGGCCAGCCTGGCTGCAGGGTTCTCTCTGTGCCTAATGCCCCCCTGTGGCACAGGGGCCCCTCTGGCTGTCACCCCGCCATCAGCTCTGAGCTGATCACCGATGGCGAAGGGGGCCCCAGAGCCTCTCGCTGAGCTGTGAGTGCCAGTGACTCAGGTGCTGCAGCCTCACCTCCCAGAGGCTCTGCGGCTTCGTCAACCTTTCCGAAAACCGAGCCCCGCAGACAGAATCCCCACGGAGAGCTGCTGCCCGTTTCCCTACGCAGTTCGCAGTTCGACCACGCAGAAGTCACCGCTGGAGGCAGTTATGGCAAATGTTTACATATTTATGCGGCACATCCTCAGGACGGCCCCTGTAGGGGGAGGAGGCATGTCGGCCATTCCGTTCACCAGAGCACGTGTTGGGGCCATTTCCGGAAACTGTGGGTCTGTCACTGCTTCTGCTGTCACACGGCCGTTCGCCGACATGCGGCTGGGCTGACGTGGAGGACGGCAAAGGCCTGGCAGAGGGTGAGACCACTGACACCCCGAGCTGCGAAAGGCCACTGCGCTCAGGGCCAGCTTGGAGTCCTACGGCTCTCTGCCCACGTTACCACTGGTGTTCCTTTCTTTTCTTGGTGCTTTTAAATCCTCGTGATGCACCTTGACCAAAACAGATGGTAGAGGGTATTCTGAAAGAAAAAAAGAATCTTCGTACTAACCCCTGTGTTCTTTTCCAACAAAAACCCAACTCATAAAACAGTGTCATGAGTTTGTTCTGGAACAAACTGAGAAACATTCAGGACATGGGCTCTCCCTTCCCCCAGATGGCCCAGGCCCCTGGGGCAGCTCCCTTCCTGCACCTGGCTGGCTGCCTCGGACCTGCACCCAAGGGACACCCTCCCAGCTACCGGTGCACCCTCGCCTGGGTGACTCGGCCAAGAGGGTCATCCCTGCCACGGGTTCCAGGCCCAGGGTTCCTGTGACCCACCATCCGGAAGGAAGCCTGACCGCGCCGGCATCCGGGGCCCACGTGCAGGCCAAAGGCCGGGCGGCTGCACCAGCGCCGCTGGGGAAAGAGTCTACCTTCTTGTTAGTTTGTACTTGTTAGCAATTTCTTTCCTCCTGTCCCATATTCTTCCTAAAATTAGACTTGAAATCAAGTTTAGCTCAATAAGAGCACAATTAGCACTAGAAAAATAGACTAGTAGATTGTACCTTCAGCAACGACAACCAATGTTTTTTTCCACCCCAGTTTAGGCCACAACGCAAGGAGGAGATGGTGCCTTGGCTTCCCGTGCCCCCCGGTTTCCGAAACAGGGCATGTGCCAGGCACGAAGTTACCGGAAGAAACAGGAACAGTCGGGCTCTGAACTCTGGCTGGAGCCAACACCCCGCCCCGGCGTCCCCTTCGCTCGGGGAGACTGTTGCCCAGGGCCCAGCCCAGCACTCTCCTCGAAAAGCCCACACTCAGAACCTGCTTCGGAAAGACGCCGGGACTGACCTGTGGCTGGAGGGCCGCCGCTCGCCCACGGGCTCTGGGAGGGAGGCCACGTGCTCAGAGCAGACTTCCATGGCGTCCCCTCCTGACTGTTCCCCGTCAAGCCCCGGAACTTCTGCTGGCGCCTGCACGGCAGCCCTGGGCGTGGCTGGGCTGTGGAGACAGAGGGTGAGTGGTGGCTCCTGTGGCCCCGTCTTCCCCACAGACAAACTGACCACAAAAACACTATTTTTCTTCCAAAAATATTTTTAAACTATTTTGACAAAGCATACTTTCCAGATTATCGGGACAGACACAAGACTCACAACAAAATCCTAAATGAAATGATCACGTAACAGATGCCACTTTGTAAATTTCATGACAATTACGCTTTGTCTTTTGAAAATGATATTTTTGTGGTGCCACGTGGTAGATGGCGCCCAGGGTGCGCACTCTTCCCACAACTGTGAGCAGCTCCCTCGCGTTAACCCAGCAGCCCCCACTCAGTCCAGCACCACTGGACTTCTCTCCTTGGCACGATCCCTCCAAGACCCTTACACTCGGAGCCTCGTGGCTCCCCCGGGTCGCAGGGGGCTCTCAGAATCAGAGTACTTGAGAGAGCAAAGTCCTGCTGAGGACCACTGGCGTGATAAAACTTCAACGCCGTTCTCAGGTCGTTCTGGCGGATCGCCAAAGCAATCAATTGAAAAAAAGCAAACAATACAAGTTTAAGAATTACTCCTGATGCACTTCCCCAGGCTGCTCTGAACAGTGATGTGTAACAAAATGGCTTTATTGACCAAGGTACCAACCGGACAAGAGCTGGAGGATCCTCACGAGGGGAGGGCCTCACCGCCTGGGACAAATTCCCAGAGGGCCAAATCAGCAAATGCAAGCGGGGCTGGCGCCCCCAGGGGGCGATGCAGGTACAGCAGAGAACCAGGTAACATTCCTAGATGCCCCGGGGCGACACCTAGATGAAACCCCAGTCATTCCCAGCAGGGCCGGCAACACCATCCTCTACTGGTTTAAGCCCTCCTGCCTGAGAACTCCCCACCCCACAGTACCCTTACAGTCCACGCACTCAGAACACTCCTGTAAATTCAGGGAGCACATCCCACGGCTTGCAAGTGCACCACTTCACGTACCCTCTGCTTTTCTTTGGTTTATCAAATCGGAAGTCAGCCGGGTAGAGGTGACATCTCACCAGGTGATCTTTCCTGTCTTTGCTGGTCTTGAACTTCTCTAAACAGCCTTCCACCAGGCACTGATACTGAAACAGAAATGGTGTCACCTCCATCCTGACCTCAGAGTCTCCCCACACCTTGCCCCTGACCCTGAGTGCTGGAAGCAGCGCGCTGACCCCCCCAGCTCTGGTACCCACTAGGCAAACAGCTCAGGGACAAGCCCCCCGCCACCCCGGATGACTGCGCTTGGCTCCAAGGAACACGGGCGGGTCACCCACCATGTCCTGCCTTTCGGACAGGATCTGGAACAGCGAGTCGTGCCACTCCAGGATGTGGATGTCCAGCAGGTGCGCTGAGGGGAAGGCCCGTTTGCAGAAGGAGCACACGTTTCTGTGCAGAGTGTGGTAGTGGTGCTCGAAGTCCTCCAGGCTGTCGAACACCTGGCAGCAGCCTGCCACCTGACAGGTGAACTCAGGGACCCTGGCAAAGGAAACCGCATCGTGGGAGTGCCGTCGCGCTGATGACAGACCACCTTGGGCTTCCGACGGACACCCTTCCTTCAAGTGGCCAGGTAAACGATAAAACTTTGATGTTTCTTTCAAAATTCCAAATTCCAGTTTCTTAAGAATTAAATTTTCACAGACCAACTGGGAGGGAGTGAAGCCAGAAGAGAAGGGAATGGATCAAGGTCAGGCAGAGGGTCGGGCGGCAAATCACCCAGGAGTGGGCAGGCTGGATCCTGGGAGGGAGCAGCCCTGGGCCCAGAGTCGCGTACCTGGGCTTCTCGGGCGCCTCTGTCACCTGTGTGAGCACATCCTGAAGGTAGAGGTGTCTAAGCACGTCCCCATCCTGTAGGAAACGCACATCAGCGACCCAGCCGGCCGTGCCAGCCCCGCCCCCGTTACCCCATCGCCCCCCCCCCCGTCCCCATCCGCGAGCGTCCGCGGCCGTTTCCCCCGCCCGCCCCCACGTCCCCGTCCACGAGCGTCCTCCCAGTCCCCGCCCGCCGGTACCGCCCCAGCTGCGAGCGCCGCCCCCGCCTCCACCCGTGGGCCCGCCCCTGCCCTCCGGCCCGGTCCCCGCCGACAACCGCCCTTTCCCTTCTCGGCTCACAGACCTCGAAGAACTCGTGCTCCCGCGGGAAGCGCACCCGGCGCGCCGCGAAGCGGAAGGGCGGGGCCCCGGCCGCGGGGTCCCGCTCCACGGGCAGCGGCCGGGCCGCCCCGGGTCCCCCCGCCAGGCGGGAGCGCAGGGCCGGCGGGAGCTGCATCGCCCTGCGCGAGGGCGGCACCACCGCCTGCCGGCCACCGTCCGCGAGCGGGGCGGGCCGGGGCGGGGCCGGAAGTGGCCCCGCGCCACTTCCGCTGCGGCGGCGGGCTGCGCTGGGAGCTCAGGCGGACGGGCGCCGGGGCGCGCGGTGAGTCCGGCCGGGGCGCCGGGGCCGGAGCCTTGGGGGGGCGGCGCGGGGCGCAGTCTCCCTTCCCCGCGCTCCGCCGCCGGCCGTGCGCCGGCTGCCCAGGGGCGCAGGCCGGCGGGCTTCTCGCCCGTAGACCCCGCGCTCGCGTGCGGAGCTGGCCTGTGCGCCGTCCCGCCGACGGTTCAGGTCCCAGACGCCAACCGTGCGGCTTCCTTGCTGTAGAGGCTCCCACCCGCCCTCCGCCCTCGTTACGCTCCCCCTTGTCCACCCCGCGTTTGCCTCCCAGCTGAAGGCCTGGCAGATGAAGGGGCGGCATCTAGATCATTCTTTTCTCCAGGCCAGTAACCAAACTGGAGCCAGAGTTGTCTTTGCAAAATTCCCGTTTTAAGGTCATCCTTCCTTGTTTAAAGCCCTTCGGTGGCTTCCTGTTACCTTAGTCCGGCGGCCGTCTCCTGGCCTGTCAGGCCCTGCCTTTCTAGTCTCCTCCCTCCCGTGGGCGCCTGAGATGCCGGGGAGGCGGCCGCGTGCCTGGGGAACGTCACCTGGTCAGAACCTGGTCAGAACGGTGACGCCGATCTAAGGGACGCAGGGACGCGCGGGGGCCAGAACCGGGCTCCGCTCCTCCCCCGGGTGGTCCGGCGTTGCTAGTACACCCGCGCCATGCAGTGATCAGGAAGGGGGGCCTGTTTCTTTAAAAAATCAGGAAGTAATTTTTAAAGCTGTAATTCAAAGAGCATAATAAAAACCGTTTGGCCCTTCGTCCTGGAAGTAAAGGTTTGTGGCTCTATTCCCGGTCGTTTTCGCACCTAGGAAGAGCTCTGGAAAGATTCATCTCTTATGCTTTACTTTTCTGTCCCTGAAAAGCCATCAGGGCTCTTGACTTTTCCCCACAGATTTTATGTTTCCAAGGCCCGTTTGTGCAATTAGTTTTGAGCTCTCAACAAAGAGTGTTTCCGGAGCACCTGGGGGGCTCAGTCCGTTGAGCTTCCGACTTCGGCTCAGGTCATGATCTCACGGTTTGTGGGTTTGAGCCCTGCATCAGGCTCTGTGCTGACAGCTCGGAGCCTGGCACCTGCTTCGGATTCTGTGTCTTCCTTTCTCTCTGCCCCTCCCCTGCTCACACTCTCTCTCTCAGTCTCAAAAATGAGTAAATGTTAAAAAAAAAAAAAAGTTTAAAACAACAAAAATGAAACTTTTCCTGAAGTGTTCACTGGGGGGCGTGTGTGGCTCACTCCCTCGTGGGGCAGCGTGAGCTCACACTCCACGTGAGGAGGAGGGAAGTTTTGCTCCACTGCAGTCGGTGTTTGTGTCTGACAGAAGGACTCGGGAGCATCAGAAAGACGGGGTGAGGTGTGAGCCCCTCTGAGCGGTTTCCAGCGGTGGGACGCTTCTGTTGATGTTGAGGTTCTCTGGTCTCTTGCCCATTAAACACCAAGAGCACCCTTCTAGTCACTATGACAACCAGAAGTGTCCCTTACGCCTTTCCAGAGGTCCTCTAACGAGAGCCACAGTTCTTGCAGAAAGTGTCCAAACCCGCACAGAGGACCAGCTTTCTTGGAGTGTTAACGCTTGTAACGGGAGGATGGCTGTGCTTGTGTGTTTGCCACAAACATGAGGTTTCATGAGGAATGTTTTATTTTTTATTTATTTTTTTAATGTTTTATTTATTTTTGATACAGAGAGAGACAGAGCATGAGAGGGGGAGGGGCAGAGAGAGAAGGAGACACAGAACCGGAAGCAGGCTCCAGGCTCCGAGCTAGCTGTCAGCACAGAGCCTGACGCGGGGCTCGAACCCAGGAACGTGAGATCTGACCTGAGCCGAAGTCGGAGGCTTAACCGACTGAGCCCCCCAGGCGCCCCTCATGAGGAATGTTTTAAAATAAACACTTACGTTGGGGCACCTGGGCGGCTCAGTCGGTTTAGCATCTAGCTCTTGATTTCAGCTCAGGTCAGGATCCCAGGGTCGTGGGATCAAGGTGCACGTCGGGCTCTGAGCTGATGGCATGATGCCTGTTTGGGATTTTCTCTCTGTCTCTCCCCGCCTCCTCCCTCCTTCCCTTCTTTCTCTCTGCCTCCTTTTTCTCCGCCCCTCCTGCGTGTACGCACTCTTTCTCAAAGATAAATAAATGGAAACTAGACAAAAACTAAACGTTCACTTAGATGGTCATTCCTCTGAAGCGAGCTCTCCACCTCCTGGGTGGCAGGGGTTTTCTTTCCCGTGGTGAACACGATGCCCTTGCCATCTGGCGTGTGGCGTCCGTCCTTTATAGGACATCCGGTCCAGCCATTGTAGAACAACCCGTGTTCCTTAGGAAACGTTGTAGAATGTGGATAAAATCGGTCGCCCGAGGTTCAGAGAGGCCTCAGTGGAGAAGTTCTGTGTTGTCTTTGCCGCCTTGCCTGTGGTTTGCAGGGCTTGTGGTTTAGTCTTCTGTGACTAAAAAGGTAACTGACGGTGACTCGGATCCAGTTTTCCTTGGGCGAAACCAGCCGTTTCTCCAGTGACAGCATTTCCACACGGTCAGCCCTACGTGGTAACGGAATTTGTTCCTGCTTCTCTAGGAACAACGCCTTAGGAACTTAGTGTGCCCGGGCCCCCTGGGAGTGTGTGAGGATGATTTTATTTAACCTCCACAGTAGCTCTATGGGTGGGAGTTAGCACTCACCTCTTGTCAGAAGAAGCCTAGAGAGACCAGCCTCTTGCCGAGGACCTTACAGCCCAGAATTGGCCAAGTCGGGGTTCAGACTGGCTAGGACTCCGCGACCCAGGCATGCCCTGCTGCGCCTCATGCCCATAACTGGTTATTGTGAGCGCCTCTGGATTTTCAAAGCGCGTGTGCTGCTGACTTAGGCACCAGCTGACGCTCACCGGTTCCGCCTTTATGTCTGAAGATTCCCCGACTCCGGCCGGGGCTCGATGTTTAGCCTGAGCCGGTGATATTCACATGTGCGGAACTTGTTTTCCATCACACGAGGTTAGAGTCTCACCTTCTCCATTGCAATTAATATTCATTAGTTCATTAGCATACAGGGTGTGTGCTGTGTCAGCTGCTTGGCGTTTCACTCCGGCCTCATCTTCACTAGAGCCGTTAGCACGGGTTGTTTTTTTATAAACGGCTTTCCTCCTATGTTTAGCACACGCTGCGGCGTTGTTTCGGAGCCAGAGCTATGAGTGAGTTTCGGATTCACCATGACGTCAATGAGCTGCTCAGCTTGCTGCGTGTCCACGGAGGGGACGGGGCTGAGGTCTACATCGACCTGCTGCAGAAGAACAGGACCCCGTATGTCACAACCACTGTGTCCGCGCACAGTGCCAAGGTGGGCCCCGTCCCTGGTGCCGCCCCGGGCAGGGGGGGCCGTCCCGGTGCGGCGCTGCGCACAGAGCACACGGGCTCCCTGATGGAGCAGCCCCAGCACTAGCAGTGCAGACGGCAGGCAGTACTTGTCCAGGGCTCTTCTTGGACCACGTATTCTGCCCAGCTCAGTGCTTCTGATGATTCCTCATGGAGGCTCCTGTTACTCACCCTGTCGTACAGATGAGTAAGTGGAGGCTCGGGGAGACTGCTGGGCTGTCAGCCTAACCTCAGAACCCAGGCTCTGGGTCGCCTGAGGAAGGAGATTCAGATACTCTTCCGGATGGAGAGGAAGCTCCTGGCATTATGCCGTGGTGGTTGTTTCCTGATCTCAGGCTGAGGAAGCGCAACAGGAGGGAAGCTGTGGGGAGACACGGGCAGGTGTAACGGGATGTTTTGTTGAGTTCAAGTTTTATTTCAGGGGTGTATGGGCATGTAGCCTAACTAATTTCACTATTCTGGTTTTCATGTTTAATTTTCTGGAAGATTTTAACAGTTTGTTAGTGTCACTAAATCTCTCACGTTTATGCTTTTGAGGTTAAAATAGCAGAATTTTCACGTACTCCAGAAGACTTTCTTAAGAAATATGATGAACTGAAATCTAAAAACACAAGGAACCTCGACCCACTGGTGTACCTGTTATCGAAACTCACGGAAGACAGAGAGGTAATGGCCGCGGACTCCTCGCGTGTGACGCCCGCTTCTGACGGAGCTCACGGGTGGCGCTGCGCGGCTGGGTCAGTTCAGAGCGCCTGAGTTCGCTCAGTCGAGCCGACACGGGGAGGCCTGCCGTCGGCTGCCGTCGGCTGGCGCGTTTCTGCTCACTCGCAGCGCCCGGCACGTGGCTGCTCCCCTGCCCGCGGCTAGGCGCGCTCGGACGTGCCACAGGGGTGTGTTCGTGGCGCGTCAGAGCTCACGCTGGCAGGGCCCCTGGGGCCTAGTACAGGGGTTGCCCCTAGAGATGGGGAGTGTAATGGCCTGTGGTCTCGGGCTGGGGTTTTTGTCTGGTTTGAATTGGCATGTGTTACTTGTGAGCCTAAGAGAAGCATCTAGTGTCAGGTCAAGGCCAGAGGAGCCATCGCACCCAGGAGTGTCTGGGGCTGTGCTTGGGCCTCTCGATCTGCAGGCCCAAGGTCTGTTCAGGAGTGACAGGTGCGGTGCCACACCGGTCACGTTTGACCAGCAGATAAAGGGAAGAGGTGTCGCCACAAGCAGCACGGGAGACTGGCCCAGCGCAGAGAAAAGGCCATACTGGGAACAGGGTTTGGGAATTGGCTGTCAAACAGCTGTAGGGTTATTCTCCTTTCCGTTTGGGGAGGTGACACCTCATGGCAGAAGACATGGAGAGACTGGACTGCAGCTCACAGACCCAGGAGCTGCTGCTGGCCCTCCGCCTGGTGGCTGGGGTCAGGAAGGAGGGAGGGGGCCTGGCTGTGCTCAGCAGAGCGCACAGGCGTGTGACGCAGGGTCTCCTGTGTTTTCAGACTCTGCAGTACTTACAACAGAATGCAAAGGAAAGAGCCGAGCTCGCGGCCAGTGCTGTAGGCAGCAGCGCCAGCGGCTTCAGTGCCCCCACTGCGGCCTCCAAAATCTCCATGCAGGAGCTGGAGGAGCTGAGGAAGCAGCTTGGCAGCGTGGCCACCGGCTCCTCGCTGCAGCAGGTACTGTGCCCCCACCGTCCACGGCTCCCACGCCCCCCGCCTGCGGGAGCGGATGCGGTGGCGGGCCGTGTGCGTGCTAGAGAGGGGCGTGCACGTGGAGGGGCTGAGGCTCCCTCTCCATGGGGACCTAGCTGTGTAGGGATGGCCGTCCTGATGTGTGTCACAAACTCAGGGCCCTGCGTCACGTGGGCCGGATGCCTGTCCTGGGCTCGCGGGTCAGAGGCACTTGGTGGGTCTTACGCTATAAACTGTGATTCTTTGTTTGCCTCTGTTAGTTTTTCACCATTTGTTTTTTAAGGCTATACTTTTTAAGGCTATACTTTATAGATAATTTCATCTATGTCATACTCTACCTCCTGTACTTACTGTTTTTTCTTGCTCTTGATTTTGTGTCCCACTCTGGTCACCTGATGGACGTCTGTCTTCTCCTTCTGTTCCCTTTGTGGCCTTCAAGCCCCCTCAGAACTGTGTCCCCACGAGGGTCCGAGCAGAGCATGTGCCCGTTGGGCACCGCGGCTCTAGCAGACATGACACCAGTGCTGGGTGGGCGTGTCCTGTTAGCCCCGCTCGTGTCCCCACACTGCCGCCCTGTGTGATAGGGAAATGGTCTGCGCCTTCCCGAGTCCCTGGCCACTCTTGAGCTGGCACTAATGACAGCCGGGCCACCTTGGCCTGCCCTGGTCAGCTTCTGGGGGCCAGTCCTGCAGGAGGACTGCTGCTCTGGGTGTCAGGAGCTGCACTTTCCCGGGGTGGCTCCCACCCATGCCCGCCCCTGAAGGGCCCGCGGCCGGGGGGGCGCCCCTTCTCCCGCCGGGTGTCGGGGGCCCTGATTTCCTTGTTTCCAAGGACTAGACCTTGTGCCTCCAGGAAAAGGGGACGGAGTCTGCGTAGCTGTTCCCCGGAGAGGCGCTGTCTGTTGCTGGTGTTCCTGGGCTGCCTGTGGGTTCCACACGGGTTGGGGCCCTGCCGAGGGGCCGCGCTCCCGTCTTGTCCCGGCTCCTCCCATCACGACGGGCACGGAGACGGTCGCTTCACTCCTTCACGTGTGCTCGGTGGTTGACCTCTCCAGTGCCGCTCGTGTTAGCGTTAAATGTTTGTACTAAAAGCGTATCTTTTTTTTGTTTTTGAAAACACCGTCACTAGTCTCTGGAACTGACAAGGAAGTTGCTTCGAGATAAGCAGAACAAAAAAAATTCAGGCCAGCGCCTCCCTGTCTTTCCACCATGGGTGTACGAGAGGCCCACCCTGCTCGGGGACTTCCTGCCCGGCTCGGGGGTCGGCACAGACACGCCTGTGCCTGTAGGTGAGTGGTGCGTCTGCCCCTCACGTCCAGCGCCTGTGAGTGGCATCGGGCCCCACCTCCCTGGGCTGCCCTCCCCCCAGCCTCATCTTCCCGGGGGGCCCCAGGGCTCGGGCCGGGTCTTCCCTGGCGGTCTCCCTCTCCACGGTGACCACGTGCGCCCGTTGTGATCCCAGGTCTCCATACCCAGCACGTCTCCCCGACTTTGGCTCATGGGGCCAACTGCCTGCTGTTTGTGTCTACAGTGGGGCTCCTGACCTTGCCTCTGGTGTCCCCACTCCTCTTGTGACTGTTGTCACTGTCTGTGGGGTCCTGGAGCTGGGGGTGGCCCCGTGCTCGCGTCCTTCCTACTGTCCCAGGCCCCGCCTCCATCTGCCTTCTTGCTCGGACACTGTCCTGCTCTCACTGGCTTGGGCTTCTACCTCCCCAGAGTTTTCTGTGTTAAAGGAATGTTCTGGATCTGCTATCTAGTGTGGTGCTATCAGCTGAGCGGAGCTCATGGGCATTGAAACGCAGCTGGTGTGGCTGAGGAACGGGTGTTCTGCTCTCTCTACTTGGCTCAGGTGGCTGGTGGCACGGGGCCTCGTGTCCTGCCGCTCCTTCCCTGTGGCGCTGTCCACAGTCCCAGAGCTA
Organism: Helogale parvula; assembly: GCA_004023845.1. Classification (NCBI taxonomy): domain Eukaryota; kingdom Metazoa; phylum Chordata; class Mammalia; order Carnivora; family Herpestidae; genus Helogale; species Helogale parvula. The sequence continues at coordinate 38,519 of PJEM01008735.1, read as the reverse complement.
GCGGCTTTGCATGGCAGGACTGTGCCCCATGTAGCCTCTGCAGTGACTCCCCAGACCCTGGCGAGCCACGGAGGCCCCGGGATCGGTCTCCGGCTGCGGCTCGCGGCGCAGTGTCCCCTCACCTTGGTGTGTCCCATGTCCCTTCAGGGCGGTCCCTTCCTGTCTTGGCCTGCCTCTTGTTGGCATAGCCTACAGGGCTTTCTTCCACAAGTGGGCAGGGTAGCATCGCCCCGAGGCCAGGGTCCCCCACTCAGGACCGGCTGACCTGGCTCTGCACCCCTTACCCCTGACTGCGAGCATGCGCTGGGGGTCTAAGCGGGGTGACCTCAGATTTCAAGTAAGCGGTGGCCGAGGCTGGTGACGGTCCCTGGGAGATAGCCCTGCTCCAGTGGAGCACGAGCTGGGGGCGGTCTTGTCCTGACGGGGCTGTGCAGAGGAACCGAGCTCAGAGCGCGCCTCTGCGTGCCAGTGACCCGCGCCGCTGACAGGGAGCTGCTGGGCTCCGAGCCCGTGCCCTGCGTGTGTGACGCCAGCAGTGCTGTTGTGACCTGCAGGGTGAGGTGCAGCACCACCTGGGCCGCCAGGCCCCGGTTTGGGTGCTGTGGGGCTAGCTGTGCGAGGCCGGGGTGTGGCACAGCTTCGTGAAGACCCCTTTGTGCCCATGCTGCCTCTGGCTGCCCGTGCTTGGCGGCCTGTCTCGGCAGGTGTTGTCAGGGGGACAGTGGGGGTCGTCTTGGGGTCTGTGAACCAAGAGAGACGGGGTGGGGGGCTGCCTGGGTCGGAGGCGTTTCGTGGGCGGCCCTGATGATGGCACTGACTGTCCGTCAGCCCCTGGGGTGGTTGTCGGGGCCAGCCCCTTGCTGTGTACGCCTGCTTTCATAGTCTTTGAAGAAAACCTTTTTACCCCACGGCAACCAGACTCGCGGGTGGTAAGTGGGGCTGCAGAGCCGCTCACGGCAGAAGTGCTTCTTAAGTTCCTAGCTGTGTCCTTTGAGGCGCCAGGCATTTACCTGAGTGCCTCCGCCTGGCGCTTTAAGGCTGTGGCACACTGCTTCGGGCCCTGCTGGTGCTGGCGGTGCTTTCGGGGTCCCAGCCTTCAGTGCCCTGCAGAACCAGTCAGATCCCAATCCACCTGGTTCTCGTGCCTGTGAGTGATGGAGGGCGGAGCTCAGGAGAACCGATGGGGGGGGATGCCCAGGAGATTCCATCAGAAGCAAGGTCCGTGGGAGCAGGGGACCCTGGACACAAGGCCACAGCCCAGCAGTGTCTGCGGCCCACAGGCACACTGCCCCTGGCCGCCCAGGAGTCTGCCGTGGTGGAGGACCTGCTGTACGTGCTGGTGGGTGTGGACGGCAGGTACATCACCGCCCAGCCCCTCACCGGAAGACAGGGCCGCACCTTCCTCGTGGACCCCAACCTCGACCTGTCCATCAGGGAGCTGGTGAACAGGATCCTCCCTGTGGCTGCCAGTTACTCCACGGTAACCAGGTGGGCAGCAGACGGGCCCCGAGGCTGGGCACCAGCCTTCCCAGATGCTCTTGACCCCTGCAGCTTGGACTTCGTGCTCAAAAAAAGATTTGAATCCTCTTTTTAAAGAGCATGCTTGTCTTGTGACTGGGTTTCACTCCTGGCACAGTTTTGAAGGGCCTGGGGACATGTGCGGTGGGCTGTTGTCTACGGGTTTCCTTCAGGGGTAAGAGCTTGAGTGGGGAGGGAACCCAGATTTTCTTTTTTTTTTTTTTTACTGTTTTATTTATTTTTGAGAGAGAGAGAGACAGCATGAGCAGGGGAGGGTCAGAGAGAGAGGGAGACACAGAATCTGAAGGCAGGCTCCAGGTTCTGAGCTGTCAGCACAGAGCCTGATGTGGGGCTCGAACCCACAAACCGGGAGATCATGACCTGAGTCAAAGTCAGACGCTCAACTGACTGAGCCATCCAGGCGCCCCGGGAACCCAGAGTTTCTGATGTGTGATCTGAAAACTCAGCCTCATCTGCTTATGGTCCCCGGTTCCCCTTTCCCTCCTAGGTTCATTGAAGAGAAGTCTTCCTTTGAATATGGGCAGGTGAACCACGCCCTGGCGGCCGCCATGAGGGCCCTGGTGAAGGAGTACCTGATCCTGGTCACACAGCTGGAGCAGCTGCAGAGGCAGGGCCTCCTGTCCCTGCAGAAGCTCTGGTTCTACATCCAGCCAGCCATGCGCACCCTGGACATCCTGGCCTCCCTGGGTATGTGCCTGCCCTCCTGGGGGAGCATCAGCCGGGCCAGCGCGTTGTGCAGCCAGACCCACAGGGCTTCGTGTGTGGGTCTGTGTGTGGCAGGAGAACTCTGGAAGCTCCTCCTGGTAGACTTTAGTGATCACAACATGGCGGTTGATGTGTCCCGCGAGAGCGGCACTTCTCCCCAGGAGACCGGAGGTGAACTGAGGCTCTGGTCCATTGTGACGTGCCACGAGGCCATGGGCACCCCCTTCCCAGCACTGAGTGCCACCTCCTCCCCCTTGCAGCCACTTCGGTGGATAAAGGCGAGTGTGTTGGAGGGTCAACCCTGAGCCTTCTCCACGACCGGAGCTTCAACTACACGGGCGACAGCCAGGCCCAGGAGCTGTGTCTGTACCTCACCAAGGCTGCCAGCGTGCCCTACTTCGAGATCCTGGAGAAGTGGATCTATAGAGGGATAATCAATGACCCGTACAGGTAGGGCTCCCGGAGCCCGAGGAGAACACCGGTGAGATGCGGGAGGGGGCAGACGCCCACGCGGCCCTGGAGGCTCTGTCCTGTCTCGTGGAGGGTGGCCTGGCCTGAGCTTCCTTCCCAGTTGGTGACGCTTGTACATTCCTTCTCTGCGTCATGTGTTTACAGACATAAACAGAGCCAGGGAGACTCACGGAGGAGTCTATTGTGTTGGGGTGTTTCTTAAAGTACGTTAAAAGTGAGCTGGGGGCTGGAAGTCGTATTTCTCTGCTCGTGATGCAAATAACGTCTGAGGGGAGGGCCTGACAAGGAGCACGGCTTTATTTATTTATTTTTAAAATTTTTTTATGGGTTTTTTTTTAATTTATTTTGAGAGACAGAGACAGTGAGAGCAGGGGAGGGTCAGAGAGAGAGGGAGACACGGAATCTGAAGCAGGCTCCAGGCTCTGAGCTAGCAGTCAGCACAGAGCCCGACGCGGGGCTCGAACCCAAGAATCATGAGATCATGACCTAAGCTGAAGCTGGACGCTTAACCAACTGAGCCACCCAGGCGCCCCGGAACATGATTTTAAAATTGTGGCTCAAGTAGGGTAGGGTGCCTGGGGATTCCGGGCGTCGGTTGAGCATGCGACTTGGTTTTCGGCTCAGGTCATGATCTCAGGGTTTGTGAGTTTGAGCCCTGCGTTGGATTGACAGCACAGAGCCTGCTTCAGATTCTCTCTCTCTGTTCCTCTCCCACTTCGCGCACTCCCCCTCTCTCTGTTTGTCAAATAAAGTTTTAAGTAAACTATAAAAAACAAGTTTTAAAATCCTGCCTCCAAAAATAAAATAAAATAAAACCTAAGTAAAATCCTGCCTCGAGAGACTGGGGTCTGAAATAGGCGTGCCGGGGCCGCACCCCTGCTGTTGGGGTCGCATGTTGCCCATGTTCCGATGGAGGGACGTGCCGAGTTCCCCTGGGGAGGGTGAAGGTAGACGTCCGCTCGCAGCCCCGTGGCCCCAGGTCTTCTCCGAGCCCTGGGTGGAAACAGCTGTCCCCGGGTGCTGGTGGGCTCGCCGTCACTGACAGCCGGGGACCGGCCGTGCCCGCAGCGAGTTCATGGTGGAGGAGCACGAGCTGCGCAAGGAGAAGATCCAGGAGGACTACAACGACAAGTACTGGGACCAGCGGTACACCGTCGTGCAGCGCCAGATCCCCTCCTTCCTGCAGAAGATGGCGGGCAAGGTCCTCAGCACAGGTGGGCCTCGCGGGCCGGGCGCCGGGGGGTGGCCCCCGCCTGGCGGTCGTCCTGTCTGCCGTCCGTGGCTCCGGGCACTGTCACACTGGGCCCTGAAACTGAGGGGTTGTCTCCATTTCTAGAACTCTGTTACCACTGACGGGAAAATTGCTTCCCCAGACATGGGGGTTTTCACACCAGCACCCGCTCTCCTGTTCTCTGTGGACACCAGCTGGGCGTCCTGTAAACTAACTCAGGCCTCGGATGACCCGGGGTTGGCGTGGGCGCCTCGGTTTGAGGCTCAGTCCCTCAGGGCAGCCCCATGTCAACAAGTATTGGGTCCCTGGGCCACCGGCACTCCATTGGTGATTTTTTCAGTCTCTAGCCTTTCTCAGTCCTGCCCTCGGGTGATGATGACGGGGTTGGGTCCCTGGCCACCAGCCTACACTCTGAAGCTGTCTAGGGGGGCTGCCAAAAGTCCCTCACTGGCATGAACTCGGGTGTGGTCAGACGGGCCTTCATGAGCAACAAAATCCCGAGGATTTTAGGAGTTCGGCGCCAGCAACCAGGGACAGAGACCAATGATCTGTTCCTCCCTGGGTCAGTCTCCCGCCACGACAGGAAAACAGCCAAGGACACAGGCCTCACTAGGCCAGCAGCGCTCCTGTCACCGTTACACAGGCTGACGGACCTGACGCACTGCTGGCCGGGGACTCGGCTCTGTGGTTCTAGGGGCTGTGCCGTCCTGGACGGGGTTGGAGGAGGGTTTAGAGTCTCATACTCTGAAATCCTTGTGAAATTATTTCTGGGCTCTTTGTTTGGAAGGTCTGGATAAAAAAGAGTCCAGCCTCTTCTAGCACTTGGCCCTTCTGTGCTCCGTGGGCATCGGCTGTGTCTCTCTGTCTTGTGTAAAGTGTTCTAGACCGTCCCGGACCTCTGGGGTCTCCAGTCTTCTGGCTGCTGTTTGCGTGCATATCCGAGGTTCAGGCTTGTGGTTTGTCATTCTTATGATGAAATTTTTAATTTGCTTTCTCCCGTCTGTTCAGGAAAATACCTGAACGTTGTCAGAGAGTGTGGCCACGATGTCACCTGCCCGGTGGCCAAGGAGATCATCTACACTCTGAAGGAGCGGGCATATGTTGAGCAAATCGAGAAGGCTTTCAACTACGCCAGCAAGGTCCTGCTGGCCTTCCTGATGGAAGAGAAGGAACTGCTGGCGCACCTGAGGTGTGCTGTCTGCCCTCGGCCTCCTGGCTCAGCGTGTGTGACCCTGGGGCTGACTGGCCAAGGCCACAGACTTAATTTTAGTGGCTCTGTCCTGTCTGTAAAACCCGGCACACTGTCCGGTGGTCCTGCTTGAGAACTTTACACATTTATGACCCTGCACTGTGGTCCTGCTCCCCGAAGCCCAGCAGGGCAGCGCCTGCCTGTGTCACCTTGTCTGCCGTGACACAGCTTCCCAGTCTTCCTGGAGCCACCAGCCCCTTCCAGGCCGCATAGCCAGGCGCGGAGTCCTTGGCCCCACCTGAGAGCGGTTCATTTCTGTTTTATCGAAGCTGACCCCTGGTCGTCCTTTCTAACGCGTTTCCTGTGGGGGGCGCCGGCAGGCCACGTGCTCGACATGTCCTTCCGGGGCCGTGTGGCCCCTCCTCCTGTCTCGCCCCCCCATCATCCAAATCCCTTGTTCTGGGGGGAGCCCTTAGCGAGCACACAGCTCTTCCTTAACGGACGCCTGCCAGTTTCTCCGAGCGCGTGTCCACCAGTCTCACTGGTGACCTTGTGTCTTCCCGTGCTGCAGGTCCATCAAGCGCTACTTCCTGATGGACCAGGGGGACTTCTTCGTGCACTTCATGGACCTCACCGAGGAGGAGCTGAAGAAGCCGGTGGGCGACATCACCCCCACCCGCCTGGAGGCGCTGCTGGAGCTGGCGCTGCGCATGAGCACGGCCAACACGGACCCCTTCAAGGACGATCTCCAGGTGGGCCCGTGAGGAGGCGGGCGGCGCCCTCCAGACTGCCCCCCCCCCCCCCCCCCCCCCCCCCCCCCCCCCCCCCCCCCGTGTCCCTAGAGGTTGGGCAGCTGTCTGAGAGAGGTGTTTGAAGTAAAACATGGGAAAAGCCAACTCTGGACAGTGATGCCCGTGGCCCCCTCGCGCAGCCTGGCTGTGAGCGTGGGGGTCTGTTCCATGTAGACTTTTGACCGTAAGTGCGCAACGGTGAGGTAAATGTGCTTTCTCTCGGACTCTCTTGACACCTCCTTTTCTCTAGCTTTGCCACGAGAACACGCCGTGTATTGCACACGACATACGAAGCGTGTGTGTGTCCACCGTCCGGGAAGGCTGGGGTCGGCCGTGGGCTGGCAGTAGTCAGGGCTCGGGGGAGTCAGAGGTGGCGTGTGGATTCCCAGCCGAATGGCAGGTTGGCGCCCTGACCCCCGGCGTTCAGGGTTTTCAGACACACTTACCTTCTCTTCAGCCTGGGCCTGGCCCCTCTGGTAAAATTGTCAGTCTGGAGGGCTTCAGGACTTGCCCACGTGCTTTCTAGTTTTTCATTTATATCATCAGGTGTATTTTAAGTGATCTCTCTGTACGCTTGTTTTCCTACTTTGGTGGAAAGTAGTGTAATTTTTGAGTTAGGGACTCGCGGTGGGCGCTTGTTCTGTGAGCCAGGCTCTGGGGCGGAGGGTCTTTCGCAGGGACTTGCTTCTCCAGCCTGTGCTGCAGCTGGGTTGGGGCAGAGGCCACGACTCAACGCCGCTCTCTGTCTTTCCCAAGATCGATCTGATGCCTCATGACCTCATCACCCAGCTCCTGCGGGTCCTGGCCATCGAGACCAAGCAGGAGAAGGCAATGGCTCACGCTGACCCCACCGAGCTCACGCTGAGTGGCCTCGAGGCCTTCTCTTTTGACTACGTCGTCAAGTGGCCCCTGTCGCTGATTATCAATAGGTGAGTGTTGGTCCTTGCTGATCCTTCCGGCACTGGCTTCTGTAGACCTTCGTTCAGGTTTGCCAGGAGGGAGGGACTGAGTCCGCCCCGCACCTGCCTTGTTCTGCCGAGCGTCCAAGGCGCCTCCGCACCGGTTGGTCCCGGGGTGGCCGAGGCGCAGAACCGCGTCGGTGCTGGGAGCCTCACGGGGTCTGGCCCTCCCCGCCCGCTCCTGCAGGAAAGCCCTGACCCGCTACCAGATGCTCTTCAGGCACATGTTCTACTGCAAGCACGTGGAGCGGCAGCTCTGCAGCGTCTGGATCGGCAACAAGGCGGCCAAGCAGTGCTCGCTGCCCTCTGCCAAGTGGTGCGTTCCGTCCTCGCGCTCGCGCTCTCCGGGAGCAGGGCGCCCGCCCTCTTGGCAGAAAGGCAGTCGGCCTCGCACCTTTGTAGCTCGTAGAGCCGTGACGTGTTTTGCATTGCCGTGCGGGGCCGTTGCCGCCCGCGGCGGCCGCTGGCTCTGTCCCTCAGCTGTCTGTACAGACCGCAGGTCTCGGGCCCGTCCCGCGAGCCTTCGGGTCTGTGCTCCCTCCTGCTGGCGCACACGCGGCCTCGCAGTGTCAGCCCCCGCTCCGTGTTGGCCAGAGGGGCCCCGCACGCTGGCCGGTGACACCCCGCGGTGTTCGTGCCCGCGTGTCAGCCCCCAGGGAGGGGCGTGAACTTGGAGGCAGACGCCCTGTCAACAAGGCGGGTGGCCCCCAGACGCCGCGGACACACTGCTCTGTGTCGCCCTCGCTGAAACGGTCTGCGCGCTCAGGTTTGCCGGCGCCTTCACACTGCGGCAGCGGATGCTCAACTTCGTTCAGAACATTCAGTACTACATGATGTTTGAGGTCATGGAGCCCACCTGGCACATCCTGGAGAAGAACCTGAAATCTGTGAGTTGTCGCTTAGCCGGTCGGAACCCTGAACAGGCTCCCCGAGGTCCTTGAGAAGGGAACGCAGTGGGGCCGGTGGCGGGGGGGGTGAGCAGCGCTTGCCCCAGACTGATGGGGCGGAAGCGAAGCCCTCCACACGCACAGAGGTCTCCGCACGCCGCCCCCAGCACATTCTGGGGCCTGCCAGGATGTCCCAGAAGCAAGAAGGGGCAGCAGCAACATTCTCTTCTTGCTTTCTGTGGTTAAGAACCCAAATCTCGGACTTTTGAAGGCACACGTTTAGTGTTTTCTTGAGGTTTTCCCTCAAAGGCCACAGGGTCATTTGAAAAATGGGAACAGTCCAGAAGTGCACAAAGCTGCCGCCGAAGCCAGGCCCGCGGCGGGTCCGTCTCCTCGCGAGGTCGCTCCCAGCGTGAGGGCCGGGCCCCTCTCTCCTCACAGGCCTCCAACATTGATGACGTGCTGGGCCACCACGCAAGCTTCCTGGACAGCTGTCTGAAGGACTGCATGCTGACCAGCCCGGAGCTGCTCAAGGTCTTCTCCAGGCTCATGTCCGTGTGCGTCATGTTCACCAACTGCATGCAGGTGCGGCCGCCGCGCAGCCCGCTCGCCTCCTGCCGTCGTCTGCAGAAGCGCTGCTCCGAGCCCCTTCGGCCGGTGTGGGCCTCTGCTCGGGCCTTTTTCTCGGCACCTGCTGTTCTTTCTGTCCAACTTGAGTTGTTTGATTCAGTTACAAGCGATGGCCCCAAAACACTGGCACAGGATGTAAATGTTGGGAGGCAGAGAGGTTGAGTGAGGGTTCATTGGGGCTCCAGGGCCTAGGGGGTCAGAGTCGGTGGGACCCGCAGAGAGCATGTGAGGTGGTGGCCGACTGCCAGAGGACAGGAGCCGGGTTCCTTAGGTCTCTCGCAGCCGCATGGGGCTCGATCTGGGGAGAAACTTTCTTCAGATAGTCCGTGGACCAGCCCTCTGGCAGGCGCCCGTAGGTCATGTGGTCCCGGTCGCAGTGCCCACATCTGCTGTGCCCGAGTCTGCAAACGCTGCCTGGCTGTGCAGAGGCACACACTGCACTTGGGCCGGGGTGGTTGACACTAACAGGAGCACTTTCTGACCCCCAGAGATTCACGCAGAGCATGAAGCTGGACGGGGAGCTGGGCCGCCTGATGCTGGAGCACGGCACGATGCTGGGGCCGCCCACGGAGGCCGAGCGGGCCGAGGAGCGCGCCCGCAGGGAGCTCGCCAGGAAGGTGCGCTTCGTCCGCCGCCGCCGCGCCTGCCGCTGCCCGTCACTCTTCCTCTTGCTTAGGAAAGTTCACCATAAATTGGTTTTTAAATATGAGCCCCAGAGAATCTCCTCGCCCACCTTGTCTGAACCTTGGCTCCACGGTGCTCGAGGGCAAGGCCCAGCTCCCCTGAGCAGGTGTGGGTGCCCCTCCGAGGACCCGGCATACAGCAGACAGGGGGCCCTGGGCCCTGCTGTCCTTACGGTCAGAGTGTGGCCTTAACTAGAGGGGCCAGGTGTCTTCACCTCTGTGGAAGGGACGTCGGGGGCAGAGGCACTGCAGGCCCGGCCTCCCGGGCCCCTGGGTCCGTTCCCTCCATGGAGAGGGAGCCAGGAGTGGATGCTGCATTAGCTTGAAAACCTGAGCCGCGGAAAGGACACTCGAGGTACGGGGGTGTGCGGCTCCCACGTGCTGGTGCTGGTGCCCCGACCATGTCTCCGTCCTGCGGGCTCAGGAGGCTTTATGGTACCCCAACTCTTCCACCTTTTATCACATGAAAATTGCCCAGATCCTTTCTTTTACTAGAAAAAGAAGGGAGAGGGAGGCTGAGCTGGTAGAGTGCAGTGCCGGGGGCAGGCTGGGGCCCTCACGGTGCCCCACCGTGTCTTCCAGTACCTGGCCGAGCACGTGGACGCCCCTCAGCTGGCCTCCAGCTTCGAGGCCACCATCAACAAGTTTGATAACAATTTCTCCGCACATCTGCTTGACCTTCTGGCCCGACTGAGCCTCTACAGCACCAGCGACTGTGAGCACAGCATGGCCAGTGTCATCTCCAGGTGGGTGCAGTGACGCCCTCAGCCCCCACCCAGTGGGAGTCCCAGCTTTCCCTCCCCTGCTCCCCCACTGCCGTCACCCCACAGCCTTGGGCCACCTCAAGGAAGGCGTGACAGAGGCAGGGTCTGCTCGGGCGTGAGGGCGTCTGCCCTGCTGCTGCGGTGGTAACTGGTCACCTGCTGAAGTCACACACGGGCGTGCCCGGTGGTCTGTGCTCACTGGTGTGTGTGTTCACCGGCGTGTGTTGGGCCACCCCATCAGTGCCCCCACGGCCCCAGGTCCCCATTTTCAGATGAGCAGCGAGGGGGTGGCCGAGGGAGGGAGGATACGAACTCTGCTGGGAACACACAGTGGGGGGTGTGGTGGCACTCACTAACCCTCCCCGTTTGGGCCCTTGGGGCCGGCTGTGCCTTATCACTCTCTGGGGGGATGGTGGTGCATTCCTGGTGCCTATGGGAGGGGCCCTGCGGGGAGGGGGCCGCTGGGCCAGTTGGTGGTTCTGGGGCTGGCAGGTTCCCACTGCCGTGGATCCTGGACGCCCGGCTCTTCCAAAGGGATGCAGGAGATTGTGGGGTGTCCTTGCTTGGGAAGGTGTCATACGTTGAGGATCCATGTCCTAAGTACAGGGCTCGGGACCCTTGGGCCGCCTGCCAGGCAAGGCTGGCCCAGCGTCCAGGAGCCGGGAGGGGGACGGACGCTCTGCTGCAGATGCTCCTGCTCAGACTTCTCACTTGAGGTTTTGGATTTCTCACTTAATTCTCATGTGCGTTTAAGTCCTGGTGGCAGTATTGCTTAAAGAAATAAAGGGCATTTGGAGCCTGAGGCCCTCGAGTGGGTGGGTGTCCCTTGCACCTGGCGCAGAGCCTCCCACTGCCCGTGAGGCACCTGGGGTGTCTGTGCGGGAGCCCAGCCCCTCTCCTCCCGCAGACTCGACTTCAATGGCTTCTACACGGAGCGCCTGGAGCGTCTTTCTGCCGAGAGGAGCCAGAAGGCCGCGCCCCCAGTGCCTGTCCCACGAGGCCCCCCAGCATCTGCGCCCCGGGTCGCCGTCACTGCCCAGTGAGGCCAGCAGGTGCCGCAGAAGGAGGAGTGCAGAAGCTGTCACATGACTACTGCTGAGCCTCGTGTGTTGTGTGTGTCATTACCGTTTGAATAGAAAGTCCGGGGGGCGCCTACGCCAAGCTGCCCTCATTTCTCAGGGCGCTAGGTTCCCCTTTACAGCAGCCACCCGCACTGGGCTGGCTGCTTCTGTAGGTGGATTTATGTGAGCTTTCTTCTATCAAACAGGGTGACTTTTTAAAAATTTTTCTGTTCTCAAATAAAGACAAAGTGAGGGTCATTTGGGTGGCTCAGTCAGTTAAGCATCTGACTTTGGCTCAAGTCATGATCTCACCGTTGGTGAGTTTGAGTCCCACATTAGGTGAGGACGGGCCCCGCTCCAGGTGAGCTCGGGCCCCTCTCCTGGTGAGGACGGACCCCTCTCCGGGTGAGAAAGGGCCTTCTCTCTCCCTCTCTGCTCCTCCTGGGATTCTCTCTTTTTCTTTGTCTTCCTCTCTCTCTGCCCCTCACTCACTTGGGCTCTCTCTCAAAAAAAAAAAAAAGACAGTGAAAACATGTGGCTTTTGTGCAACTTCTGGATGATTACCAAGATCTGGCAGTGGGGGAGTCCTGAGGAGCACTGAGGGGCAGGTTAGAACCCATGGGGGGGGGGCTTTGACACTGGGTGGCACAGCTGTGACCCCCACCACACTGCTCCATACTCCCGCCATGCTGCCCACCCGCCACGTGTCCTGGGTCCCCGACCAGACTCCACTCTGCCTGCCTGCTGCAGGGGGTTCTGGGGAGCGGGCGGAAGGAGCCGGAAGCAGGCTCCTGGAGGCAGTGCAGTGGGCACTCGGCCGGCTGCTGCCTTGCAGAACAGGCACCATGGAGCTGGGAGGCTTGACTCGTGAGCTGCAGACGGCTTTCTTGGCCAGGCCGCGGTGTGCGCGGCGGCAAACACGCTTTCTGCCGCCACAGTTGTCAGCTGGCTATCGTGCAGACCTCGCACCGAGCCGAGGGGCCCACTGGCCCTGGGCTTGCCGCCCTCTTGCCCTGCCCTGAGACCCGGAAGCCTTGTGTCCCTGCCCTGGGCTCTGGGCAGCAGGGTTGCAGATGGTGAGGCGGGGGGGGGGTCCTGTGTCTGAGGAGCAGGCCCCTGCGGCGGTGCAATGTGTGTCTGCGGCAGCTCCGGGTTTTGCCTTTACAGGGGCTGTTGCCTTTTAACTTTTGTTCCCAAATAATTGTGACACCCAGCTAGGGAAGAGAAGTGAGCTCGCTGGACCAGGCGCCTCGCGGGCCTTCACGAGCGAGCCAGCTGTGTGTGAGTGCAGGGACGGAACCCAGACCGTGTCTGTGCCTCCTCCGCTCGCTGGGGCACGGGCCCCACTGCCACCTCTGCCCGAGATGCCTCAAAGCTGGCCAGCCCCTCCTGCTTTTCCTTTTCTTCCCATTTGCTTTGGGGGAACTACTGAGCTGTGAAAGTTTGACCTCTGGACTGGGACTGCCTGTGGGCACCACACCCTCACCCAAGGTTTGGACTCACACTGATGTCCACCATCTCAGGAAGCGTGTCCAGAACGTGGCTCCAGGGCCGCTGAGCTAAGGGCAAACCCACTTGGATTAGCAGCAGGTGACAGGAACACACCCCCCCGCCCCGCCCCCGTGCCAGGTCAGCGTGGGGTCGACAGGGCAGGCCGAGGTGCTGGGTGCTGTGCGGGGAGCTTTCTGTTCTCCAGGAAGTCTAAGGGCGCATCCGCACCTGAGCACACACCTCCCCCCCCCCCACCCCGCAACCGCAGAGAGAGCTTCACACAAGCCGCTGCCCCACCCACCTCCGCCCTGCCGCCTGCGGGGGCCTGGGCTTCCCCGCCTGCACAGGGGAGGGTGCTCACTTGCAAGGAGGCGCCCGGCTTGGTGTTCGTTAGTTGGTCCACATTTATGAAGTTTTCTCGTGGACACCAGAGGCCCTTCAGGAGCCCCAGGAGCCCAGGAATAGACGTCGCTCCGGTGGAGGGCGGGGGTCCTGCCCCTGCTGGTGTCCAAGCCCCGCCCCTCCAGCCGTCGGAGGGGCTGATAGGCCGCGGGCTGGGGGCTGGTCTCCGGGGCGGGGCGCTTCAGGAGGTTCTTTGGAGCGCGGAGCGCCTGAACCAGACCAAGTTCCGAACGCCTAGCCGCCGCCAGCTCGCGCTGTGTTCTGGACCCTGGACCCTGGATCCCGGACCTCGGACCCCCTTCACGCTCCCTCTTCCTGCCCCGGACGCCCGTGTGCGTCCCCCGTGCGCTCCCCGGCCATGCGCGGCCCCGTGCTCCCGCTGGTCGCTCTGTGGCTGCAAGGTGAGTGCCCGGGCGAGGGGCTGCCGTCCCGGGGCCGGTCCCCTGGCCTGCACCCCGCCGAGCTCCGGAACCGCCTCAGCGGAGGGGCTTTTGGAAAGGAGCCCTCAGCACGGAGCCCTCGGGGGACAGACGGAAACTTCAAAAGGGAACTGGGGAGAAGTCGGGGCGTTTCCCCAGCGCCTGTCCCGCGGGGATTCAGGGCAAGGCGGAGAACCCCACCGCTCTCTGTCCACCCCGGGGCCTTGAGGTGACCGCCCACTCCCACCTGGAACCCCCAGCCTGGCAGGGAAGGGAGGGCCAAGGAGCAATGGCCTGAGGCTGCGGTACAGCTGGTAGGCTACCCGCCCGACCCACCTCTGGCATGGGGAGAGCCCAAGTGTGCTGCTCACCCCTACTCTGGAGCTTTCTGGGCTGGGGTTCGCTGGTGTCCCATCCCCTGGCTGGAGGGGCCAGCTCTCTGGCAGGCAGGGCCTCTTTCTCCAGGAGGTTTGCTACATAAAAGTTATTGAGACACTTGCATTAACACTTTGAGAGAGACACACAAAAGGGTCTCTTGGTGTGCCAATGCTGGGCCTCACCCCCACTCCCAGGGCTGTTTGTTGCTGGATACCGGGGAGCTTCGAGATCTGGGCTGGGCGAGCAGCCTGCGGGGCAGACTGCAGGGCTCCTCAGTGAGGCGCAGTTACGAGTTACATCTAGATGGCAAGGACGGCCCCTGTGCGCCTTCGGACCCCAGGGAGGGGAGGGGGCGTTGAGGTCAGCCCTGGGCTCTGGGATAGGAGCTGTCCTGGCAGCCTGGTGGGCTCCACCCAGGGCAGGGTCCTGTGGCCTCTGAACCTGACACCTGGGCCTTGGGCAGGGGAACCGGGTCTCCGAGTCTGTCCTGGGACTCCCCCAGAGACATAGGTACAGACCCACCACAGGCCTGCTGACGCCTTCTCTCCCACAGTGGCCACCCCCAGGGCCCCCCTGCCCCACGTGGAGCAGTATGAGGTGGTATGGCCCCAACGTCTGCCACGACCCCGTGCCCGCCGAGCCCTGCCCTCCCCCTCGGTAAGTCTCAGCCAGGGAGGCTGCCTGGGGGTCCCTCTGGTAGTTTCCAGTGTGCCAGGTGGGCTTCGGCGAGGGCTCACAACCACCGGCCTGACTTCCTCCACCCCCAGGCCTCACCTTCTTACATCCGGCCTCGCCCTGCCCCCTGGTGGGTGGGGGTGCCTTTCAGGAACCTGCTGGCCCCAGCCACGCCCCAGTTTCACTTGAGGGCTGGATCAGTCAGATCCCTCCTAGGCTAGAGGGGATGGCTCACCAGGGCTGTGTGGCCCGGTGTGTTTGGTGACACACCTTGGCGAGGCATCTGGGGCTGGCCTGGGATTCCCCAAGACTGCCTGGGGGCATTCCTAAAATCCCCGTGGCTGTTTCTGTGTGGTTTTGGTGGAGGTGTGCATGCTCTGCGTGTGGAGACTGCCCTCTCCTGACCTCAGTGTCAAGGAAGAGCCTTCCTACCCTGGGCCCTCATCCCACCCTGGGGGCGGCACACACTGTTCTCAAAGTCAGTGGGTACAGCAGACTGGGGTTTCCCCTGGGGTGCCCCCTCACAGGCCCTGCCCCCCACCTTCTCTGCTGTTGTGGTTCGAAGGCACCCTGTCGGCACCCTGTTGGAGCCATGCTCCGTCTCCCCTCCCCCTGCTTCCTGGGGAAGGAGATCCGTCATTACCTTTGTGTTGACAGATGGGGAAGCGGAGATTTAGAGCCCCGGCCTGCCCAGCCCCAGCCTCCTAATAATGGCCTGACTCTGAATGACCCCGAGCCCTCCTCCGAGGGTCTTTCAGGTTTCAGGGTGCCCTGGCCTTGGGCAGCATCCCCACCCAGCCGAGCTCCACTGCGCCCAGGTTTGAGGTGGGGCATGCCCCTCACTCTGGACCCCTCTCTCTCCCCTGCCTCAGGACCCGTACCCTGAGAGTGTGAGCTATGTCCTTGGGGCCCAAGGGCACACCTTCACCCTGCACTTGCAGAAGAACAGGTAAGTGGAGGCCAGGCCTGTGGGATCTCAGCACGCCCACGCCAGTCCCACCCACGCCCCCAGTACCTGGTGGCTCTTTTCCAGGGACCTTGTGGGCTCCGGCTACACGGAGACCTACAGCACCGCCAACGGCTCCCAGGTGGTGGAGCAGCTACAGAGGCAGGTACAGGCCCCTGGGTGGCACTCTCCAAGGCCAGCAGTGGGCAGAGGGAGGCAGGGCTGTGGATCACTCATCCCCCGGCCCCCCTCCCCGCAGGATCACTGCTACTACCAGGGCCATGTGGAGGGGCATGAGCATTCTGCCGCCAGCCTCAGCACCTGTGCCGGCCTCAGGTGGGCACTGCATACCCGGGGCGGGGGGGGGTCTGCACATCAGGGCCTCAGCCCTCCCACATGCCCCAGAGAGGTAAACCGAGGCTGAGGAAAGCAGGGCTACATATGGCAGCCTTTCTGCACATGGGAGTCTGTCCTGTTAGAAGTTACTGATCCCTTAAGCTACGCAGCTCTCCTGGGGCTCTGGATGCTGTCCCCAGTGTCCCACTTGCCAGGGGGCCTGTGTCCTTGGGCCCCAGAAGGAGACTGCCTGTCCTTCAAGGGTTTGTCCTCCCTAGATGGGCATCTGGGGGGTGGGAATGTGCTAATGTGGAGCCAACTGGCTTCCCTCTGCCCTCAGGGGCTTTTTCCGGGCTGGCTCAACCATCCACCTGATCGAGCCCCTGGATGGGGCCAGTGAGGAGGGGCAGCATGCGCTGTACCGGGCCGAGCACCTGCAGCAGAAGGCTGGGACTTGTGGGGTCAGCGATTCCAGCTTGGAGAAGGCCTTGGGGCCTCGGATCTCAGCAGCCTTCAGGCCCCGGGTGAGTGGGCACCCCCCACCAGCTTCATCATCTCCTGTCCACCGGGACTGTGCATCCCCTCAACTTTGGCGTGGTCAGCTGAAGCTTAATGAGAGTTCTGTCCACCATCCCCATAGTCGGGGTGGCCTGGGTGTCTCGGAGCAGTCCCCATGGCCTGCGGGCCTGGGCCTGGCTCCACCAGCAGCTGCAGAGATAGCTCTAGTCTGCACTGGAGCCTGCTGGGTCCCCCCAGTAGCGAGCAGGGGGCTGGCTGCCAGCTCCAGGTCCCTGGGAAAGTGTCGGTATATGAAGACTGGGCCCAGGCCAGGAGGGCTATGGCTGGGGTGGCTGACCAGCTTCTTGTGCACGCAGAACTGGCCGCTGCCCCGGGACACCCGCTTCGTGGAGCTGTACGTGGTCACGGACAGTGCAGAGGTAGTGGGGGGCGGGGCGTGGGGGCAGGGCCTGGGGCAGGCCGACGGGCTCCGTGAACCTGACGGTCTGCTGTCCTTCAGTTCCAGCTGCTGGGGAGCAGAGAGGCTGTGCGCAGCCGGGTGCTGGAGGTGGTGAACCACGTGGACAAGGTGGGGGCGGCCCCTCCCAGCTCAGTAGAAACCCTGGGTGTAGTGATGGGAGGTGAGCCGGGAGCTGGGCTCTGTGTCCCTGAGCCTGACCAGGGGGCTCCCTGCCTTCAAAGCTTTACCAGGATCTCAATGTCCGTGTGGTCCTGGTGGGCCTGGAGATCTGGAACCAGGAGAACAAGATCCATGTGAGCTCCTACGCCAACACCACGCTGGAGAACTTCCTCCACTGGCGGGCGCAGAAGCTGGCGGGGCGGCACCCGCATGACAACGCGCAGCTGATCACGTGCGTGGGGAGTGCCAGCGGAGCGCCGGGCCCCTGCAGCCAGGGAGGGCTGTGTGAGAGCGAGGGGCGGCAGGGGCGGGCGGGCGGCTCTCAGGGCATCCACGTCCACGCACCCCTCTTGTTTCCAGCGGGGTCGACTTCACCGGGACCACGGTGGGACTGGCTAAGGTGTCGTCCATGTGCTCCCAGGCCTCAGGGGCCGTGAACCAGGTGCGCAGGGAGTCTGTCCCAGGCTTGCTGGCCTCTGGGTGGGGAGCCCGGCTCAGAGCTGGAGCCAGAGTGTGTGAGGGGGAACGCTTAGGACCTAGGTCCACATGCTTGTCCCTGAGCTGTCCCCATGGGCTGGGACACCTGGATGGCCGCCTCTCCCGGAGGACAGGTTGAAGCTTTAAGAAGCATGGTTGGCAGGAGGCTGCACCCAACTTGCAACCTCACCTGGGGCAGTGCGGGTGAGACGGGGGGAGGGGGGTCGCAGGCAGCACCGGCCAGCACTGCCTCTCCCTGTAGGACCATAGTCAGAACCCCATCGGTGTGGCGTCCACTATGGCCCACGAGATGGGCCACAACCTGGGCATGGACCACGACGAGAACATTCAAGGCTGCTACTGCCCCGTGCCGCGGGAGGGCGGCGGCTGCATCATGGCGGCCAGCATTGGGTGAGGCCCAGGGCTGCCCGCAGGGTGGGGTTTCCCGGTGCCCCCCACCCGCACCCCCTGACGGGGTCACCCCCCTTCCCCAGCATCAAGTTCCCCAGGATGTTCAGCCAGTGCAGCCACGCCGACCTGGAGATGTTCGTGGAGCAGCCCCGGACGGGCTGCCTGGGCAACGCCCCGGACCCTCGCCAGCTGGTGGGCGACCCCGTGTGTGGGAACTGGTTCGTGGAGCGCGGGGAGCAGTGTGACTGCGGCCCCCCCCAGGTACACGGCTGCCCGTCTCCACCCCGCACATGGGCGTGTCCGTGCCTGGCCCACCAGGTGCCCTGTGCGCCACAGCCACACATCCGAAAACACTCCTGTTCTCCGACACCTGTCACCACCCACAGGGGCGGCTGGGGAGGGGGTCCTGGGGTCCACCTAGAGCCCGCTCTGACCTCTGCCGTGCCCGGCCCTGCCCTCCAGGACTGTCGGAACCCCTGCTGTAACGCCACCACCTGCCAACTGGCCCACGGGGCGCAGTGTGCGCAGGGCGCCTGCTGCAGGGAGTGCAGGGTAAGCACGGCTGCGCCCCCAGGCCGGAGGGCGGGAAGGGCCCCTGGGCGCACGCCTGCAGGTGTGGGGCCTGTGTTCCCCAGGCGAGCTCTACTCTGCCTGGCAGGTGACGCCCGCTGGGGAGCTGTGCCGTCCCCGGAAGGACGCATGTGACCTTGAAGAGCACTGTGACGGCAAGGAGCCCGGGTGCCCAGAGGACGCCTTCCAGGAGAACGGCACACCCTGCCCTGGCGGCTACTGCTACCAGGGGGCCTGCCCCACGCTGGCCCGGAAGTGCCAGGACCTGTGGGGGCCAGGTGAGGGGGGGCCCATGGGCCCACGGGCGGCTGGGGTCCTGAGCGGAAGGCTGACCTCCTCCCGCCCGCACAGGCTCTCGGGCTGCCGTGGAAAGATGCTATGCCTACAGCCTCTCACTGGACTGCAAGGGTGGGGTCCCCCTTGACTCCAGCAGGTGAGGGGTCGTGGCCTGACTGCCCTGGGTCCAGGACCACAGGATGTCCCCGGGGACTGAGTCGGGGGGCTCTCCAGGGGTCCCCCGAAAGGTGGAGTGCCCACCAGTGAGCCCCCCCACAGCCTGTCCAAGGGTTCTGGGCTTCATTTCCCACGGCTCCCCCGGTACTCCTGAGGGGGGCTGGCAGGAGACCCAGTAGAGCGTGTTCCTCTGTGCACAGGGTCAACAGATGTGGCATCCTGTACTGTGAGGGGGGACAGAAGCCCCCAGGGCAGAGTTCCTGTACCCTCACCTCCTACTCGGCCGCTTGCCAGGCCCTCGTCCTGGAGGGAGGTGCCGGCTATGAGCCAGTGCCTGAAGGCACCAAGTGTGGCGAGGAGAGGGTGAGTGCCCAGAGCCCCCCAGCCCTGGCTGCAGCTCTCTGAGGGCTGTAACCCAGGCGTGAGCCTGGACCTGCCCCACGTGGCAGTCAGGCTGCTGGACCCACAGGTCCTAAACTTTGGCCCAAGGGCTGTGGACACAGACTCCTCTGTGCTCTCAGTAGACTCGGGAGCACAGGGAAGGCGCTGGAGAAGCGTGTCCTTTGTTCACGTGGTTTGAAGACCTCTCTGTTCTGCAGATCCTCCCCCCTTCCCCCTGGATGGGTGGGGCCAGCCCTCTGCCCTGGTTGGCTAGCCAGCCCGCCAGCAGAGGGTATATACACCAAGCCTGGCTGGCGGGACCACAGCCCACCTCCCCCAAAGCTCACTAGGCAAGCTGTGGGACAGCTTCAGCCGACGTGAGAAGTCGGCGTACAGGGGCTTAGAGCAGCATCTAGAATAGCTGCCTGAGGAGCTCCCCTCTGCCCTCAGATTTGCTGGAAAGGACTCTGCCAGCGCCTGCAAGTTTACAGATCCAGAAACTGTTCTGCCCGGTGCAACAACCATGGGGTACGTGAGTCCACGGGACACCCCGCCACCTGCCCTTTGGGGCTGAAGGGGACTAGTGGGCCATGCTCAGGATGAGCCCACGCGAGCCGGGGGCAGGGCCGGCACCTGGGGGACGGTGCCAGAGCTGAGGGACTGAGCTGGTGGGGATCTGGGGGTCCCGTGCGAGCGCGGAGGCCTAGGGCAGCTAGCTGTGCAGGGGGGCCTCTGGGCTCCTCCCAGTTGGAATGATCCACTGAGAGATGTGTGACTGGGGTCAGTTCTCAGTAGCCTGTGGGATGATGCAGGGAACCAGAACTTGAAACAAGGGGCTGGAGGGCCCCTCTTGGGGACTCCCGTCTAGGGGAGGCCTGGGGGTGGGCCCTGAGAACAGCCCACAAGAAACAGACCGGCCCCGCACCTCCCTCACCAGCGGTGCCGGGAAGCAGGGCCCTCCTCCGTCAGCGTGGTCCTGGGTCCTTGGTTGTGGCAGCTCATGGTTGAGCCTGGCCTGTCCTCCATCAGTGGGGGCCATGGCAGAGCCCCTCCTAGGCCAGAGGCTTGGCCCTGACCCCCCTCACCCCCAGGTGTGCAACCACAAGGAGGAGTGCCAGTGCCACCCGGGCTGGGCACCGCCCCACTGCACAGAGCCGCTGCCCTTTGCGCGCACAGGTAGGCCCGGCCACCCTGGGGCCTGCACACCTGCACAGCCTGATGGGGTCCAGACCCCCTGGACAGGGCTGACGAGAACACCATGTGCCCCCAGGTCCCTCAGGGCACTGTTAGATTCAACCCTGCACTTTCTGGCCCCATGGGTCTGGGTCTGTGTGGCCACCTGGGCCCCAGTGAGACAGGCAAGAGGCCCATCCTAGAGTGCAGGAGTAGTGACAGGAAGTGCTAGCTTCTTTGCCATATCTTCAGCCCCCCTCTGAGTGCAACAGTCTGTGGGAGCCCACTGCTACCATGTCTTCCTCCGCAGCAGCCACTGTGCGTGCAGCCGGCTACAGCACCACCACCTCCAGGGCCTGGCCGGACCCGGCTCACATCACGGTGGGCCCGGGGCCAGCCATCACCAAGCCCCCTAACTCATCATCTGAGAGACTGGAGCGCTGGTGTAATGTACTGGGTGTCCGTGCTAAGTGTCCTCAGACAGGCCCTGGGCTCTAGGGAGGGGCTCAGGGTTCCGGGTTCTCAGCCCCAGGGCCCTCCCAACCCCCACTATCCTCTTGACACCTGGCCTTGTGCACCCCTCCAGGGTCCAGGAGCCTCCTGCTGCCCGTGCTGCTGCCCGTGCTGCTCCTGGAGGCTCTAGCCCTCCTGGCAGGTGCATTCGTCTACCGAAAGGCCCGAGGCCGCAGCCTTTGGCGGTGAGCCTGCTGGGGCTTGCAGCACATGCGTCCTCATGTGCAGGGCACCCTTCCCCTGCTCACAGTTGGGAAATGCCCCGGTGCTGTTTGAGGAAGAAGAAAAGCAGCCCTTCCTGGAGACGGCTTTAGGGCCTCTGCCTCTCACTGGGGGGGAGGGGGAGGCAGATGAAGAGCTTCGGTGAAAGGTGGACGGTCTGCTCCTGCGTCCCCCCCCCCGCCCCGCCCCGCCACAGCCTCCCCAACCCTTGTTGGTACCAGAACACGTGGGATGATGTGGGCTTGCAGAAGCCGGCCTGTACCACCCAGGGTCCGAGCTGCCGTGGGACCTCACCCCATCCTGCTGGCTGCAGGACACGTCCAGGAGCCCCTGGGTCACTGGGTCAGACCCCGAGGCCAGGACGCACTGACCAGTCTTGCTTTCTCCCCAGGACTGCAGCGCTCAAGACTGCCATAGGGCTCTCCAACCCCCTGTTCCACGAGGCTCGCGGAGTGCCAGCCAAGGGAGGGGCTCCAGCCCCCCCCCACCAGCCCGCCAGGCCCACAGCCCCCAGGGCTGCCCCCAAGCAGCCACCCCCTGCTGTAAGCTCTGCATCCTGCTGTCCCTGATGGGCTTTGGGGGCCACCCCATCCCTCACAACAGGGCTTAGAGCTGCCCACAGAGGCAGAGGCAGGCTTAGAGCCTGTAGTCTGAGAACCGACATGAGCCAGTGACAGAATTGGAGCTTGAACTTGAACCTGAGGCTCTTGGTCTCTGTACTCAGTTGGAAGGTGTTAAGGCCCATATGCCCTCTGTTGCCGCCCACCCCCTCAAAGTCCCCCGCAACAAGGTTGAGAGAAGGGAGCGTGGGAGTCACACCCGGACTCAGGCCTTGTTAGGCAGTGGGGTGAGGGAGAGCTCTCCACGCACACACTTTATTCCACTCCTGGGAGGGGCAGGAGCCTTAGGTCCTGAGCTGGGGGCGCAGAGGGAGGCAGGCAGCCTCCCGGTGAGACCCAGGCTACGGTCCATTCCCTGCAGCCTCCAGCCGCCATGTCCAGTCCACCCTTCACGGTTCCTGTGTATACCCGGCCGCCCCGAGACCAGGTGAGCGATGGTGGGCCCGAGCAGCCAGGCCATCTGGGGACTGGATTTGTGGGCTGGGGACCTCGGGAGGGCTGATGGCCCAGCCCAGAGGGCCAGCACATGTACGAGACCCCTGGGGGCTGATCATTGCCCCTCCTTCCCACCAGCTCAGACCTGCTCCACCTGCCAAGCCCCTCCCTGAACTGAAGCCCAAGCAGGTGAGAAGTCTCTGCCACTCAGGAGCCTCCCCCAGCGACACCTGTGCCCCTCGTTGGCGGCAGGGCCTCCATGGCCAGACCCAAAGTGTCTGCAACTTCTTTGCTATAAAGTCCTTGGTGTCCCTTTGGAGCTGACATCTGGAGATGCGTCCTCCACGGTGACCCCTGTGTCTGTGTCTGTCGTGGGCCCTGCCAGCACGCAACCACTATCATGGAGATTCCTTCACTTTGTTACTTTTTAAACTAATTGTAGACTTAGAGCAAAGCTGCAAAAATAGCCTTAGGAGGATTTTGACAGGAAAACAGGCAGGGAGAGCAGAAAGGTTTCTGGCCAAGGAGTGGTGACTGGGAATGCACGCCCAGGGCCTTCCCCGGGGGTGGGTGGCCAGTGCTGAGCTCCGGCAGGCCTTCCGCTGTGCGCCCCATCCCCAGGCCTGCCGCTGTGCGCCCATCCCCAGGCCTGCCACCGAACTGGAAATGCAAACAGATGCAAATTTAATTTTTGGCCTTTGAACTTCCAAAGACCACATTCTGGCAATTTAAGAGCTTTTCTTGGGAAATGCTGGGCTGGGCTAGGGTAGGGTGGGATGTTGAGGGAGAAGGGGAGGTGGTGACCTAGGTCAGGGCTCCTGGGCCCAGTAATGGGCTTCTGCCATGTTTGGCCTCGAATCTGCCGGTGGTGGCATCCATGGGCGAGGGCCGTGTGGGGGACACTCTGCAAGGTGCTCAGGAGCAGGGCAGACCCAGGAGCTTTGCGCCCAGGGGCCATCAGATCGTGTCCACCGTCTGCTGTGTCCTGCAGGTTGTGAAGCCAGTCTTCCCACCCCCGATGCCACCAGTCAAGCCTGGGGCTGGAGGAGCCAATCCTGGACCCCCGCAGGTGAGCCTCATACCTAGGGACACTCTGCAAGGTGCTCAGGAGCAGGGCAGACCCAGGAGCTTTGCGCCCAGGGGCCATCAGATCGTGTCCATCATCTGTTGTGTCCTGCAGGTTGTGAAGCCAGTCTTCCCACCCCCGATGCCACCAGTCAAGCCTGGGACTGGAGGAGCCAATCCTGGACCCCCGCAGGTGAGCCTCTCACACCCAGGGCTCTGAGCAGTGGGGTGAGCATCTCCCCCACCACGCTGCCCTGACACGGTCACTGTCCCTGGCTGTAGGTTTAACATCCACTTTATACTCTGTCAGAGGACTTTTCCCTGACAGCCATTCCTGCTGGCTGGGTATCTGCCTTTTCCAGCTGTTTTAGCGCGAGTGAGAAAGTCTAACAGCTGCAAGGCGTCAGCTGTTGGTCTTGCGGCCCCCACTGCTGTCCCTGCACGGGAGCCACCGCATGTTGCATGAACAGAAACCTGCATCTTAAATGTAAAAGGAAGTGAGATTAATTTGTGCTCTTGGCGAAACTGATGGATTTCAGCCTCGCTTCTTTTTCCTCCTCCCAGTGTGTCGTCGGTCCCAAGGCTGCTCTGAAGCCACCTGTGCAGAGAAGGTGACCCTGGTGCCTGCAGCCCCAGACCCAGTGCGAAAGGCACCTGTCCTTCATGTTGAAGGGATCCGCCCTGCCCCCACTTCTCTCCACCCCTGGGGGCTGGGTACGCTGTGATGATCAGTGCTGACGGAGGAGGAGACAGGGCCGCACCGCTCTTCCCGGAGCCCGGATGCCCGCACCCCCGGCACCCACCCCGGGTTCCCTGCCCTCCGCCCTGGGGGCCGCTTCTGCTGTGAGAAGTCCTAACCAGTGGAGGCAGGGCCCGGCCCCTGAGAGGCACCTGCGGCCCGGCTGCTGCTCTGGAAGTCTCGGGCGCGCCTGCAACCGAAACTGCAACGAAAAATGTGTATTTTATGATTAAGTTATTGATCAAGTTCTCAATGACGCGAGTTTCTTATTAAAATCGATGTAAGATCGTATGCTCAATAATGTGGAATTCAATTTATAACACGTAAGGGTTCAGTGCTTGTTAAAATAAAATAAACACTGGAAACAAAACGCCAAAATTCTACTTTTTCCCCACCCAGACTTTAGCGGGAGACCTCCCCCGCAGGAAGTTGGCAGCCTCAGGGTACCAACCTTGGGGGGGGGGGGGGGGCTGGCGCCCCGCCCCTTCCGGCCCCTGGGCGCCGTCTCCCGGCAACCTCCCCAACAACAAGCCCGGCGCCACGCCCCTTCCGGCCCCTCGGCCCTTCCTGGGCGCCTTCTCTCGGCAACCGCCCCAACAGCGGGTCCCGCAGCCATGCTGGGCGCCGCAGGGCAGACCCCGCGGGCCTCGCCGCCGCCGCCGCTGCCGCCCGGCGCCCTCCGCGGCCTCTGCGCCTGGCTGGACGGGCTCCCGCTCAGCCGTCCCAAACGCCACTTGGCCCGGGACTTCAGCGACGGCGGTGAGGGCAGGGCGTGAGCCGAGCTGAAGCCAGGGAGACGCTGGGGACCGCCGGGGCGGGGGTCCAAGGGCGGGCCGAGGGCGCGGGGATCCGGCCCGGCAGTCTTGGGTCCCCGGAAGTGCAGAAGACCCCAGAGCGGGGCGTGACGGGCGCTGTGGAGGGGAGGGGCAGGACGTGACGGGCGCTGTGGAGGGGAGGGGCAGGACGGGGAGGATGAATGGTGGCCGAGAGGGACCGCCTGTTGTGTTCAGCCGCATTTTAGAGGGAATTCCCCTCCCCTCCCAGCATCCCCTGGGGAGGATGGAGGAGGCTTTAGGCAGCTCCTCCGACCCCGGGCCGCCTCTCGGCCCGCTCCCCCTGGGGCACCCGCACCCTGCTGGGGATGGGGGCGCTCCCCCAGGTGCTGGACCGTCCCTGGTTCTCCTGCCACGGGAGACGGATGTGTAAGGAAAGTAGGGGTTCTAAGCGCATGGGTCCAGGCTCACCTTGCACCTCCTGCCCCACCAGTGATGCTGGCAGAGATTGTGAAGCATTTCTACCCCCGGCTAGTGGACCTGCACAACTATGTCCCCACCTGCAACACTGACCAGAAGCTCAGCAACTGGAGCACTCTCAACAGGCAGGATTCCGGCCTCCCTGCCTCCCTGCCTTTCCTGTCGGAGCCTCCAGGCCTTGCTCTCTGAGGGCCCTCCCTCCAAGGCTGGCCTGGGTGGGCAGCTTCTCCCCTACCCCTCCTGGTCTCTGGGACAAGCTCTCAGGTTACTTCTTTGTCAGCGTTTGTGTCCCTGTCCCCTGGAGCCTCCCCATCCGCCCAGACTCCTGGGGGCTCCTGGCCAAGTGAACACCTCCGATCAGCTTGAGAGCCACTTGGCAGGTGTACCTCGGGCCCGTGCTGACCACACCTCTTACTTCCTGCCTCAGCAGTAAACATGGGTGGGC
Organism: Helogale parvula; assembly: GCA_004023845.1. Taxonomy (NCBI): domain Eukaryota; kingdom Metazoa; phylum Chordata; class Mammalia; order Carnivora; family Herpestidae; genus Helogale; species Helogale parvula. The sequence goes on along the minus strand of PJEM01008735.1, from coordinate 13,067 downwards.
GGCAGGCGCTGCTCCAGGTACTAGAGGCATGGCAGTGAATGGGCCCCTGCTTTCATGGGGCTGACAGTCCAGTGGGAAGACAGATAAATAAGGAGATGTCACCAGCATCAGTTGTAATAAGTGATACTGAAGGACTGGGACCCTGAGAAAATGGTAACAGAGTGAGGTGTGGGTGACCTAGGGATGCGGTGGGAGGCTTCAGTGGGGAGCAGGCTGTAGAGTCCCTTCTTTCCAGAGGCTGGATGGGGAGGGAGCTCAGGCTGCCTGGGGAACCCTGGAGGCTAAGGTCATGACCTGGCTCGGAGCCTGGAGGCACAGAGGGAGTGCAAGGCTGAGGCCTGGGCAGGTTCTAGCGGGACTCATTCCAGAGAGCTGGAAGCCGGAGGCAGGGGGAGGCCACTGTTCAACTTCAGGGGCGGGAGAGGGTGGTGGCTCTAGCAGTGGTGACAAGTGAGATTCTGAGCACCTTGAAGGGGAGCCAGCAGGACCTCATCACAGAGATAGGGGTGACTCAAGCCAGAAGGCCAGCCCTGGGACATGCCTGGCCTGAAGGCACACGCCACTGACTGCTCTGGCCCCGGCGGGGACAGCTGGGGACAAGATAGCTGCTGGGCTCCTCTAAGTGCAGGGCACGAAGGGGGCTCCAGACCTAGCCTCCCTAGCCCCGCCCCTTCCCGCCTGGCCCCACGTTCACTGCTGAGGACTGTAGCCCTGCTTCCTTTGCAGGAAAGTCTTTCACAAGCTGCGTTTGTGGGTCTCAGAGACGGATATCCGAAAGGTGGTGGCCAGCACGCCCGGAGCCATCGAGCCCATCTTGTGTGCACTGAGGGAAAAAGTGACGGATGGCGCTGCCCACCAGCACCCGCCTGGCTCCGCCGTATGTGTTGGTGCCATTGTATGGCCTCCGACCCTGCTGTGTGTGTGGTGCCGGGATGTGGCCGTTATCTGCCAGTGATCGTAAAACCGGGAAACAGGTGGTGGTGGAGGCCTGGTCCCCACAGCCCGGGCTTGCAGACTGCAGAGTCCAGCCGCCCTCTGGAGCCCTCAGCTTCTCCGGCCTGACCTACCGGGGCCGAGGCAGCTCCCTGTGCAGAATCTCTCTCCACCCCTGTTTGCCACCCCCAACCCCGAGTCTGTGGCTAGAAATGTAGGGAGGTGTGTCGGCCCCTCGGCCGACCCTTACCAGACCTCCTTTAAATGTCTGCAGGACCCAGGCCCCTCCGGCGGGATTGCTGACAGACCACGGGCAGAGCTCCGCGCCCCTCCGCACGCTGGTAGTATCCGCGTCCCCGGCTTTGGAGAACTGCGGCCCATCAGAGCCTTCCATGAAGGGCCATGTCAGAGAGAGGAGTTCACACTCCGGGAGGGCAGGGGCGTCCTGGCTTCCGACGCCACGCAGGCTGCAGCTTCCCAAGTGGGAGCCCTCAGCCTGTCCACACCGCGTGCAGGTGCCGTTCGGGGGTGTCCTGGGCTTCACTATGGGTGACGTTGGGCCAGACGGTGCCTGTGTGGTGCCCTCTGTGGGCTCAGTGCCCCACCCCCACCCCGCGTGCTGGGCTCTTCTTTGGGGGCAGAGACCCCAGATGAGCACCTGCTCGCCTCTCAGGCCTACTGGTCCCCACGGCGGCCTCCGGTGTGAAGACCCCTTGGACTCCAGAGAAGACAGGCTGCTGTGTGTGCACAGGGTGGGCCCCTGTCTCTCGACCTCTCCGCTCTTCCACCCTTTCCCCAACCCCACCAGCCTGCGCGGGTTAAAGGTTGGGTGTTTGCCTTCCAGTGGGGGCCCAGCGGGTAGACCATGGGGGCACCTGGACTCCGGGCTGCAGCAGCTGCTGGAGGAAAAGGAGCAGGCGCTGGCTGTCCTGCAGGAGATGGTCAAGGTACAGGGACCTGGGGGCCTGTGATGCCCAGACCCCCTAGGAAGGGGAGGGGTGGTTGTGAGCCTTGTAGGGAGGAGCCGCCCCCCCTTGATACTTGGACCCAGGATGAAGCTTGGCAGTGGGGGGGGGGGGGGGGCGGCCAGGTCCCTGACCTGGGAGAACCATGTTTAGTTTGATTGTCTAGAAAACAGCTTAACTGTGGAATATTCCAAACTTACCCAGAAGCAGAGAGGAGTATGGTGGACCTCCAAGCTCCTTTAACTCACCGCCCAGTCTTGCCAGTTCCCAGCCCCCAGAGCCCACAGGGGCGCTATGGACAGCGACAGGCGCCAGCACCGGAGTCACAGACCCAGCGGCTGGGGATGCTGAGTCAGGGAGCAGAAAACACTCCCCCAAGGCATGTGCCTGGTCCTGCCTGGTCCTGTTTGCCCGTTGGCCCTGCGGGCACCCCGTTATTCCTCTCCTCCTTTGCTGAGGGTCTCCTCTGTTCCTGGGCTCAGAAAGTGCTCCAGCTCCTTGCTAACATAGAGTGCCCCTGCCACATGACCCCACCCCTGCCCCCGTCCGCCCTGGGAGCACAGGCTGCCCTGCAACAGTGGAGGGAGGAAGGGGGGGTGTGCGGGCCACCCCAGTCGGGTCTTGGAGTGAAGGGGGCTGTCAAGAATTGTGAAGACAGCGTGGGTCCCAAATGTCGAGCTGTTTTCCCGAGGAAGCAGGAACGTGATCTCATCATGTGGTCTGAATTTGCTGACGGGCAGAGGAGAGGGAAGTGATAAGCAGAAATGAAGCCGCTGCCTGATGAGGTCACCCTCGTGCCCCCGCCGGTGGCAAACCTGGGGGGAAGGCGGCTGCACCCCGCACAGTTGGATGCTGTCCCTGCACAAGAGAGTAGACTCCGGGGGGAAGGGGGGGTCCTCAGTTCTGCCTGCTGGTGGAGGAGCGGCTGTGGGGCCGCGGGGCCTCTGTGTCAGCCGGACAGGACGTCCGTCACAGTGGGCAGCGCTAGTCGGCATGTGACCCCGGGTCAGCGTGGGGGCCCCGTGGCCTGCTGTAGGGGATGGTGGTGTGCCGGGCCGTGCTGGCTCACACTGTCCCGCGAACAGAGGGTTGTAGTGTGCCGGTTCCCACCTCGACCGGCTGGAGCAGTCTGTCCTCAGCTCGGGCATGGGCTGTCCCACCATTGACTTCACTTTGGAGTTTGGGGGGAGACGGGTATTTTCAAGTCCAGTTACTTCCCTCTCTCTGGCCCACGCGGGCATGCTGGGTCCGTGCTTCCTGGAGGACAGGTTTGTGGTGTGGCTGGCGAGGGCGCCCCAGGCAGAGCAGCCTGAGGGGTGGGGGGTGGGGCCTGGCCCTTCCTCCTGCACGAACATGCGCCCAGGAACGTTTTCTTGGCTATTCATTTTTATCGTCTCAACTTATTTTTTAAGTTTCATTTACTTAAGTCTCTACATCCAGTGGGGGGCTCGAACTCATGACCCTGAGATCAAGAGTCTTCTGCTCTTCTGACTGAGCCAGCCAGGCACGCTTTGGCTATTAATATTTGATTGATTGATTGAATGTTTATTTCTTTTTGAGAGAGAGAGCACAAGCAGGGAAGGGCGGGGAGGGGACACAAGATCCTCAGCGGGTTCTGCGCTGACAGCAGCGAGCCCCACACCGGGCTTGAACTCACAAACTAAGATCATGACCTGAGTGAAAGGCAGATACTCAACTGGCAGAGCCCTCCGGGTGCCTCTGGCTATGAATCTTTAGAAATCAACATTGCACGTGCTGCCCAGATGCAGTGCCTACATTCAGTCAACTGTTAATTCCCCAGACTGCTCTGAAAACCTGCCAGTGGGCCAGCAAGGCTCTTCTTTGCAAAGGGCACAGGCTGGGGGGCTCCAAGAGGTCTTGCCAGCTCTGGCCAGCCAGGACCCAGGAATGCTCCAGAAAGGCTGAGGCAGGGAAACCAGCCCCTCCCAAGCACTCCCCCGTCCTCTCCTGCCCTCCCTGAGTTCCGAGGGGTCTCCACTGCCTCCTGGCTGGGAGCTAACCGCCTGCCCTGGGGCCCCTGACCGCACGGTCACCCAGCCCTGGCACGAGGACAGCTTGCTGCCTTTCAGAGGTGTGTGCTTTCCTGAAGATTTTGCAGATGAAGGTGGTCAGGCTGGAGCACCTGGTAAAGCTGAAGGACCAGCGGATTGGAGAGCTGACGAGACCTGGGGACAAGCCCCAATGACTGAGAGTGACAGTGGAGAAAGGCTCCTCTGAGGGGCCATCCCTCCCAAGTCCACTAGACCTTGAACTTGAGCCCACATGGACCTCCTCCAGACCAGGGGTCCTTCTGCTGGTGGCTGTGCGCTGTCCAGCGGGCGAGAGTGTGTGGACGTCCATGCAGTAGAGGCTAGGGTTTCCAGCCCACCCCAGAAACCCGTCTGGATATCAAGACTTGGTTTCATTCCGTTAAGTCCCTGAGGTGTCCTGTCCTCATTGTGTCTGTGAGCACAGAAAGTTCCAGTCTGTAGGGTATTGCGGCTGTAGGGGAGGGGGAGCGGGGCCGGGCCAGCCAGCAACATCCTGTGTCAGCCAAACCCAAGTCCTGTGGAGGATTCTGGATTCTGCACCATGTCCCTGGGGTCTGACCTCTTTCTCTGCAGAGGGAGCACGTGAGGGTTGAGAAGGGCCGTCCTAGCCGGCAGTGCAGGCACTGGCCGCCCTCCATGCAGGGGTCTCGGTGCCTTGCAGAGACCCCCAAGTGGACTAACCGGTCCCTGTACTTTGCTCGGGAGATTTAAGGGGTCAGGGTGGAGCTGGAGCCTGGTCCAGCGTCACTGCCTTCTCACCATGGGGTAGGCCCACGTTCTGCACGTGGCGTCCCTGTCCCTGGGTGGGACACTTCAGGCAGCACACTGGAGGGGACAGGATGGGGGTTGTGTCCTCCCGCTGGTTTCTGGGTCCCGAGCCCCTGCGGGGACTCAGGAAGCTGCGTCAGAGCCACAAACCACTCTAGGACTTGAGTCAGCAGAGCCCTGAGTCAGACCGCCTGTGCCTCTCTGAGTCAGACCGCGTGTTTCTGGGCCCCTGAAGCCACTGAGGCCTGGGTCAGGGCTTTGGGCTCCGAGGGCGGGTCCGAGGCCACTGTTCAGAGACCAGGGGCGAAGCTGCTGAGGAGCACAGCTGAGGCAGGGAGTTTGCACACACAACCCCCCCCCGCCCCCGGCCAGGAGGCACATGGACACTCCTGGGTCCGCTGGCTGGCTTGGCCAGCAACCAGGCCGCAAGGTGGGCTGGGGAGCATAGATCCAGGAGGGGAGCCGCTCTGGGAGAGCCCCCTGCTGCTGGCAGGGCCTGGGAGTGGTGTGGAAGGTCTGCCCTGGAGAACGAGGAGCCACAGGGTTTGTGGGGACCCAGGCCTCAAGTCGTCGGGCTTCTGGACATCAGTGTGGGGGTGTTCACATCTCGTTGTGGAGGGGCAGGCTCTTGCTCAAGGGTGCAGACCCACCAGTCGTGGGCATCTGGGCTACAAATGACACTTGCTTGTTCCTGGTGTCAGGCGGGAGCCAGAAAATGTGCCCGGAGATGGCGGCTCTCACAGCCCAGAACCTGAGTCAGGACCGGCCCAGGGGGCTTTAGACCCCAGACCTGCGTCTTGCCCAGGCCCCTGAGGGAGCCAGGGTGTGTGGAGGTGGGGGGGAGTTTCTGCACTTTCCTGTTGCTTCAGGGGTACAGCAGGGGCGCTGCCAATCTGCTCCAGGGCCCATACATGTGCAGACGCACACACTCATGAGGTTCGTTGGTCCCTTGATGAAACAGGGCTGCTGTGTGCCTGGTCATACCCATGTGCTCACCAGTAGAGGTGGCCCCGAGGGCTGGGTTTTGGGCTAGAGATGAGGTTGGAGCTGGGGGTGCATGGCCCGAGGTGATGGTTTGGCCCTGGCAGGGCCGTCCCCCACAGGGACCCAGGAGCAGGCCCTGGGCATCCGGTGCCTGGGGGCAGGGCCCCTTCTGGATGAGAAGCCCTGTGGCCCTAGCACAGACAAGGCTCGCTGGCCTGCTGACGGCCAGGGCTGGACCTCCGCTGCGTCCTCCGGAGGGTCAGCCCCATGGCTGGGGGGAAAGGCAGGGGCGTGGCCAGGGGCCGAGGGGCACCAGGCAGGGAGACCTCTGGGTGCGGGGGTGAGGCCCCACCTCGGCTAAAGAAACAGCTCAGCTCTGTGCCACCAGTGCAGGCTCAGCCTTGAGGTGAGGCTCGGGGCTCCAGGGGCACATCGGCCAGATCTCTGGAGGGCCTGTTCAAGGGTCAGAGGCTGCCCTCTGGCTCAGCCCAGCTTCCGGAGGGACACCCTTCCCCACCCCAGACAGTAGACCCAGTGGACAGGTTGGTGGGTCGGGGCACTAGGTTCTGAGTTCCTGGCTGTGGGCGCAGCTGACTCGGGCCTGGGCCAGAGAGGGATGGGGGAAGCTGTGAGGCCAGGACCTCCGGCTCACACTCGCCCCTCCACCCTGTGTTGGATCCTGGCTACCATGTATGGGAAGCCGCACCCCAGCAAAGACCCCCAAACAGGAACTGCAGTGAGGTCACCCTTGGGGGCTCCCTCTGGTTGGGCAGCACCCATGACCTTGGGTGACCATGATGTCACAGGACTTCCTGTGGCCAGCTTGCATCCCTTGTGTGGGGCTGGAGTGTTGTCCAGGGCACCCCACGTGGGCCCCCAGCTCAGGTGAGGTTGGAGCCCCCCAGAGAGCAGAACTTCTATGCCCGCTCAGGTCCTCCCCAGTGTGCGTGCGGCTGGGGGTACAGGTGCCAGAGGCGATGGTGTGTGCCACAGGCTTCAGAGTTGGGGCTCCCTTGGGGCCCGTACAAAGCTGATGACAAGTGAAGCATGAGGGTCCTCCCACCCCATTCTGTTTCCCTGGATCCCTGGAGCAACCTCATGGTCAGGTCAGCACAACATAGGCCCAAGAGTCCTCTGGATCCTTCTGTGGGGACGTGGGACCCTAGCACAGTGCCACAAACTACCTCTAAGGGTCCTCATCCCAGTTCTGGGGGCCACCACCCCAGGCCACAGGATGCTCCCCAGGGGCTCTCAGGACCTGGGGTAGGAACTGCGGGTCTGATACTGGCACACAACCTTGGGGGGGGGGCTGCTGCGGAGGGCTAGCGAGATGGAAGGGACGCCACTGTCCTGCGCCCCCCCCCCCCCCCCCCCCCCCCCCCCCCCCCCCCCCCCCCCGCTGCGGGCTCCCGCCTGGAGGCAGGAAGCGGAGGCTGACGCGCTGTCTCCCTGCCCTGTGCTCCCCGTTGCTCCTCAGTTGCCTGGGTGAGCAGCAGCTCCAAGGAGCCGAGCTGACGTCCGGGCCACGACTGCCCGATGGCCACACGGGCTCTGTGAGTAACGTCGCGCCGGGGACACCAGCCAGGTGCCGTTTCCCGTGTGACCCGGGAGGACCGAGCCTGGGGTAAGTTTAGGACAGAATCGGAAGCCAGGTCGCCCCACACTGCAGCTGCTCTTTCTCTAGTTCACGGTTTAACTGCTGAAGCAGAGAACCGTCCGGGCCACAGCGCAGGGCGGCCTCCACGAGGCCCAGACGCCCCCAGACACCCATCCTCGCACTCCTTCTTGAGATGGACCTGACACGGAAAGTGCTGGAACCAAGCGAGTGCCTGCAAGAAGGGATCCAATGTAACAAATACCTTCAGCTCGGTGTCCGAAGATGAGGCCGAGCACAGAGGCCTCGACGGTCTGGGTGCAGAAACCCCCGGCGGACCTCTCTCGGGTGGGTCCCCTCCCACAGCGCCTCCCGAGGCCGTGGGTTCTGGGCCTGGAGGCCGTGCTGGCCTGCCCCTCTCGCTGGCTCTGGCGCCCCCCACACGCAGACCCACAGCCGCTCCCCACATGCCGAGTTCAGGGACTTCGGTCACTCCCGCTTTGTCCTGCTGTAAACCGTGCCCGACATACAGTCACCTGAGGATGAGCGAGAAGTTTAAAAGGAGCAGTGCCCGCTGGCCCCCGCCCGGCCCAGGCAGCAGGAAGTGGACGTGGGAGCGCGAGTGCATCGGGCAGACCTTTCTGCGTGTGTTAAAGCCTTCATGATTTTTAAAGCTTTTAAAGGGAAAAGCCTAGGATGCACAGAAGTGTACGTGTGAACTGGTGGTTGAAAACCCACCACACGGGGGAGCCGAGCCTGCGGCCGGGACGTGCCCACACGGCAACGGCAACGACCCGCCCCTGCCCGGGGTCAGCAAGACCTGGGGTGGCTTGGGCTTCCCCAGCCCACTTCCTCATTCGTAAAATGGGGAAGTGTAGGTTCCACTGGGCAAGTTGCCCCCCCCACCCACACTGCCCCCCTCCCAGCCCCCATGGGCCGGCCCAGGGGTGCCCCCAGTTGGTCAGTGCGGAAATCATGCCTTGTTGACCCTTAAAAATGGGCAATAGGCTGATAGGGTTTTCAAACCCCTGCAGCTATTGGCGGCAGGCCTGACGTTCCCATCACCCTCCCCCCGCCCCCATCACCTTCCTGCGCTGGCTGGAGACCAGAGCAGTCGCTGCTGCATGAGGGAGGCCGGTGGAGCCCCCGTGTGGGCAGAGACCTTCACAGACCGCGTGGTCTGCAGTCCCTGGGAGGCGCCTGCCCACCCTACGCCTTCTTCCCGGCTCATGAATGTATGTTTTCATAAGTTTTGAAACAATGAATCCAGCTTTCTTGTCCTCCTCATCCTCATGAACACACAGTTCGTTCCCAGATGTGTTTTTGAGTGATTGCGAGAGGCTGCGGGAGACGCGCCACCGGGGGCCCACGGGCCGCACGCACCTGATGGCTTAATTCCTGCAGAAAGAGGCGTAGGCCCCCCTGCCTGCTGGCTCTGTCCCAGTCCGAGCCCTCCAGCGGCAGAGGGAGCTGCAGGCAGGATGGGGGGTAGGTACCAACCAGAAACGGAGCAGGGAGCAGGAAATAATAAAAACGGGCCTTGTGGAGGGAGTGGCTGGGGAAGCCCTCTAAGACTATCCAGTAAAGACATGAAGAAAATGTGGGTGCCGATGGTTGACACGGGAGCAGCAGGTACGGAGGCCCCGGAGCAGAGAACCAGGGCTCAGGGGGTTCGAAGCCTATAACCTGCAGGCTAGTGGGTCAAGGCAGGCCTGCGAGAGGCTCAGCATTCTGTCAGGGTCCTTGTGACCACAGTGTGTTGGCCTGGGGGCTGGGAGACACCTGGACGCCCCCGTGGACGAGGCCCGGGAAGCAGCGGCAGAGGTCTGCGGCGACTTTGGGGCACAGCAGGCCTGGCTCTGAGGGACACAGCGGCACCGGCGTCCTCAGCGTCTCTGATGAGGCACATTCGGGATTCCAGAAAACAGGAAAGTCGGTCATAGCGGGTCATAAAGTTGTTCCCAGGCGGAGTGAGAACCCCAAGGTGCGGGCTCGCTGGGGAGTTTCAGACATGCACGAGCTCCGAGCTGGAAAGTGGCTGCGGGCTGCCCGCCGTAGCATTCAGCACAGCTTTGTGCAGTGTTAACTGTTTTGTAACATTTAAAAAAACTTAAGTTTACTTGTTTTGAGAAAGAGACTGCAGGTGCGCTTGCCTGAGCTGGAGGGGGGCAGAGAGGGCGGCTCCAGGCTGTCAGCACAGAGCTCCAGGCAGGCTCACGACCCTGAAATCATGACCTGAGCTGAAACCAAGAATCTGACGCCCAACACACTGAGCCACCCAGACGCCCCTTTAAAAACATTTTTGAGGAAAACAGCACCCAGGGTTGCACAAGAGGCGTGGGATTGTGGACTGCCCGTTGGAGATGCATTGTTGAACAATATGCGTTCATAAAACTTTACAAATGTACTTAAACTATAAGGTTTAGATCAAAGCTTTAAGAAACTGCAAGTGGTAAGTTACAGCAGATGTGATTTCTAGCAGTTGGCTAGAAATGAAAGCGCAAATGAACACTTAGGAAGAAGACTTGCCTGACCGTGAGCGTCCCTGTGTGTGGCCCGAGGCCGAGGCCGCCTGCAGAGGACCCCAGGCTCGGGGACCCCCCACCGTGGGCGCCCAGGAAAGCGCTGGTGCTGGGCGCAGAGGCGAAGTGACGCCTGGAGCCAACACGGTGGCCGCAGACTGCCGTGGGGCAGCGCGGCCTTTTTTTTCCGTATTGCTCACATTTCTAATAGGCCCATCTTGTTCTATCATTGGGAAAAAATGAAAATAATGGTCCTGTTAAGCTTGCTTGGGGGATGCAGAATCCTGCTGCTGCCTCCAGTCTTCTCAGAGACTCCGCAAAGGACACATTTTTTCTAGAAAGGAGAAAAACTGCTCAAAACCCATTAAAGTGCTCAGAATGGTCAGGTGTGGACCTACCGCCCCTGGGCCTCACTCCACCAGAAACACAGAGCCTCGGAGCCAGGACGTGGTTGGTGGGGTCTCCTGGAGGGTGGTCCTTCCCCAGGAAAGTGTGGGGACACCAGCTCCAGAACTCCGGCATGTTCTCAGAGGGTTTCGTCCTCCCCCCCTGCCCCCCGCAGTGAACCACAGTGATACCTCCCCTCTGTGCCCTGGGCTCCATCCTTCAAGCTAGCCGAGTGGCAGTCAAGGAGCGTGGGCAGAGGACAGCAGGTCGGAGTGGGGGCAGTGGCCTCCTTCGATACCCTCAGGGTGGCAGGTGCCTGGTAGACCCACGGTTAGAGTCCTGGTCCTGGTTGGCACTGCGCCAGCTTCTCCACCCGCCCCCTGCAGGCAGCTGGTGCCAGGCGGGCAGCTGGCTGGCGGGTGTTGAGCCCACGCTTCCCGGCCAGGCCGCAGGAGAGAACGAGCAGGGGTGAGGGTCCCTCCTGAAAGACCACGACCACACCTGCTTCCTGCTCCTGAGGCCCACCTGGGGCTCCCTTCTCAGGAAGGGCTCGCCCTCCCCGTAGTCTGCCCCAGACTTTCCGAGTGTCCCTGATCCCTCGATCCAAGGTCCCGCGGCCCCAGCCCCAGGCGGCTGCCCCGGTCACTCCTTCCCTGTGTCCTCACTCCGCCTGTTTCGCCCTGAGCCCCAGCCCCTGTGGAGAGGAAGGCAGGGGCTCTTCTCACTTGCGTTTCCAGGCCCAGAGGCTCCGAACCCTGGTCCTCACTGCCCCCACATGCCCTTCACTGCGCCTTCCCCTCACAGGGCCCCAGACCCACAGGGACTCACAGGGACTCACAGGGACTCACATGCATACCCCAAGTGCACGCACGTGTGCCTGCCCATGTGTAAGTGCACACTCAGCCCCCCAGGGCTCCCTCCTTTGCTCCCACCGCCCATGGTCTCCTGCCCGGACCATCGGGACTGGTCCTCTGCGTGGCCCCGAGCCACATGGAGGAAGGCCACAGGACTCCCTCCACGGGCAGGTTCCCGCCCAGCCCCTCCCCCAGATCCAGGGTCCACCCAGGGCAGTGTTCCCAGGGAGATGGCGCCCCCAGTCCCCCCCACCCCCGGCTCGGCCAGGCAGTTTCTCTGTTTACAAGGAGAACAGGAAGGGGTCCCCGGGGAGCATCTGGAGCTGGGAGACCATTGTGTCTGACCCCGGCTGGCCCTTGCCCCTGGGTACTACGCTCACCCTGCTGATCTGGGTCTCAGTTTCCCTCAGCAAAGTGGGGCCTAGGACCAGAGCCCAGGACCAGAGCCCCACAGGCCCAGCCGATGCTGATGGAGGCAAGAGGTGGGTGGTCTGGGGCTGTGTTCCCCCATAATTCGCAGTTCCTAATTGACATCCCAGACTTCTGCCAAGGGGCCTTGGGTAGCGATCCTGAACCAGAGCACGAGGGAGGGTATCTCCCTGTGGGTCAGCTGGCCAAGGACCTGGGGACACAATGAGAGAATGGCAGTGGCCATTATAGAGGCAGGTTGGAAGGGGCCAGGCCAGGCCAGGCCGCCGGGGGCCGAGCCCCCTTCTCAGCGGGAAAGAGGCCCCCAGCTCTCAGGTCGTGGAAATTAGTAACTGAGCTGGAGTCAAGGTGTAGGGCTGGACCTGGGCTGAGCCTGGTGTCTAGACCCAGGGGGAGGTGGGCCAGGTGTGTGCACGCACACGTGAGTGTGCAGATCCGTGGGACAAGCTCTGGGCAAAGTAGGACTGCCTGGTCAGGAGTCCGAACAAAGAGGGCCACGGTTCTTCCACGGGTGGGGGGCCCGGAAAGGCCAAGGGTGCCCTGGGAAGGGCTGTGTGCGCAGCGGCCTTGGCGGACAGAGGAAAGTTCCCGTGCTGGGCCAGTGTTCTGATACGGCCGGGGAGAGGAGAAAGAAAATATCAAGAAGCCACGATTATCTCCCCCAGGGAGGGAGTCACAGGACGCAGCCTTGAGCCCTGACGCAGGCAGCCAGGCAGGGAGGCAGGGGCCTCCCAAGCCGGGCTTAACCCTTTCCCTCCCCCTCCCACCTCCTCCCACGGGCCCTTCGGTCCTCCTTTGGAGCCTGCGGGCACAGGCCCCCACCGGGCTGGCGCCCTGCACAGCCTGGCCTGGGGACGTGGCACCCACAAGTGGCTCCCCAGGGGTGCTCAGGCCCACAGAAGCCCCCCGCAGAGATCACACTGGCCATACCGGCCTCCGGCTCTGGCAGTCCCAGGGGCCCAGGGGTCTCCGCCCCGGCGTCTCTCCCAGCCCAGGGCCGAGGGCGGATGGCCACGCCGGCTCCCTGTTCGCCCGCCCCTGAGCCGCCACCCCGGCCATAAGCAGGTTTGGGCCACCCCGCTCTGCTCCAAGCCAGACGACGGGTGGTCTTCATTGTGACGCCGCGCCCTGCCCTGCGGCACGGGGCTCCACCAGTGGGTTTCCCCCAGACCTCGGTGAGAGCTGCCGCCTGTCTTGCGTGCCCGCACCCCTGCCTACCCACACCCTGGCCTGGGGGGGGCCAATGCCCCCTTCCTCCTGGCACACATCTGGGGGTAGAGTTGCCATGTCACAGGCACATTAACATCTAACCTCCAAAGGAGTTGGCATGTTCAGCACCTCCATTGACAGGTGGGGAAACCGAGGCCAGGAGAGGCAGCCGGCACCGCACTAGGTTGAGCCGTAATCCAGGCCTCAGCTGCTCCTCTGTGGAGGGGCTGTGAACACGCCCGACACCGGCTGCAGAGCACCGGTGCATAATAACCCAGGAATGCAGCGAATCCGAAAAGACGCAGGGCAGGTGGGGTGCAGGGCAGGCAGGGGTGCTGGCAGGCAGGGGTGTGGGCAGGCAGGGGTGCAGG
>PJEM01008734.1:0-69182 GCA_004023845.1 Helogale parvula | reverse complement strand
AGGGGCACTTTCAACAATAGCTAAATTATGGAAAGAGCCCAAATGTCCATCACCTGATGAATGGAACAATATACACAATGGAGTACTACATGGCAATGAGAAAGAATGAAATCTGCCCATTTGTAGCAACATGGATGGACCTCGAGGGTGTCATGCTAAGGGAAATAGGTCAGGCAGAGAAGGACAGATACCATATGTTGTCACTCATAAGTCTAACAGGAAACAGAGGACCATGGGGTGGGGAAGGGGGAGAACAGTTAGGAATAGGGAGAGAGGCAAATCATGAGAAATTCTTGAATACTGAAAGAAACTGAGGACTGAAGGGGGAGGGGGAAAAGGGAAGAGAGGAGATGGTCATGGAGGAGGGCACATGTGGGGAAGAGCGCTAGGTGTTACATGGAAGCCATCTTGACAATAAACTAGAGATAAAAATAAATAAATAAATAAATAAATAGTGCCCAAACACAAACTGATGGTGATGGAAATGGGACAGTGGCTATCTTTTGGATTTGTTGTGTTTTGGATCATCAGTAAGGGCCCAAGAGAACAAAGGAGAGGGAGGCTGAGGATGGTCGACGTTTTGATCCAAGCGGCAGTTACCTGGGTACACACATATGAAAAACTTATTGAGTTGGACCTTCCCAAGATTGGGCACTTCAGTTTATCTGCTATATATTTCAAAACAAACAAACCAATGAAAAATGAAACTCTGGCACCTTGCACTCGCCTCCAGGCCCCGGCCTGCCAGTTAGGTGAGGAAGGGGGATGGACATACTTTTAGAACTCAGTGACCTCAATATGCGACTTCTTGGCCAACTAAATCTTGTTTTCTCAGACTCATTGCCAATGGGACCTCCTCTGTGGAGCCATCCTGGAATTTCCTCCTGGGTTTGTTTTCTTCCTATGCTTCCCAGACTTCAATTATATTTGCATCACATTGTGACTTTAACATCTTGGGTCCCTGTCTCTGAGACCTGAGAATGTGAGCTTCTGGAAGCAGGGAGAGGTACATAATTACTGATCCTAGTGTGAAATAAAACTGTGAGGCTTCTTGTTCTGGAAAAATTTTTTTTCCTTTTTTTCCCCCCTGTGATCCTCCTTTTTACCTGTCGTGGTGTTTCCTGTTTGCTATTTAGTGTTGAATTCCCCCAGGCACAGGGATACTCACAGGGCCAGTGCAAACCCTCATAGGACTTGTCAAACTGTGCACAGCCAACCCTGACCTTGCCCAGCTCATACCAGGGGATGAGAGCAGCAATGGCCACTGGGTGGGGGTGGGGAAGCAGGCAGCTAAGAACCACACCACAGAAGGCTGGACTGCATGTGAGTCAAAGCTCCATGCCCCCCAGCACACCTCCACTGTCCCATCACTCTGACAAAACACAAATGCTAAGAATAAATTCTTAATAAATTCAAGAGGAAGACTGCAAATATTACTTCAAGTGCAAGGGTGACTACACTGGTCACTTATACTGGTCACATGCCATGAAGCAAAACCTGTGTGGAGGACAGATTTAAGACCTCCCTCCTGAAGGAATATCTTGGCCAGAGTTTGTTGTTGGGGCCCAGTAGGCCAAAAAACCTCCCACATAGCCACTGTTGATGGCACTGCCTCCAGGGCACAGGAGAGTCTATGTAAGTGACCAGTGATGGCTATGCCTCCGGGGTGCAGGAGAACTATTTGGGAAGTTGCAAAACAAGTCAAAAGACTGTGAAACAACATTTGGCCTCCTGGGTTGCACATGTGGCTTCTGTTTAACCTATGATTTTCTCATTGCTTTGCAAAAGCAAAAAGGCATATACCTTTACGTTTTAAATCAACTTGGGTCAGTTAGTGGCGCCAGCTTTCCCTTACATTATTTCTGTTCCCAGTTCATTGCCTGCTGTTGGGGCAAACACAATCCTCTGTCTAAAATTACCTCCTTAAATGATAAGCGTCTTGCCCAGACATAGCTGCTAAAGGCCCTTGAAGAAAAGAAAATTCTTTGAGAGACAGACTTCTTCATTCCTGTTTTTTTACTTCTGTTCTCATGGCTGTTCTCTCTTCTGTGATAAAAAAATGATACTTCCCAAAACATGTTTTTACTTTTTCAAGGACCATAAACTATGTAATCATTAAAGAAAAAAAAATGTGTAATCCCCTATGGCATAAAAGACACTGACTTTCTTAGTAAAGTGTGGTTTTACCACCATTCATGTTGTCTGTCTTCTTTCCTATAGATAGTTCGCTGACACCAACCATCTACTCAGCGACCTTTCGACTGGGGTGCATGGGCTGGTCCCCTGCATTCCTAAGTGGTGCCCGAACAGGGACCTGAGTAGAAGTCATTTCAAAGGTAAGTAGAATATTCTCTGAAACAGTTCTACTGGTTTCAGGTTGGTTAGGATCTCACCCAGGGCGCCCTGGGCCCCTCTATGCATCAGATAGAGAACAAGGAGGGTGAGTAATCTGTAGTTATTGCCCAATTAAGTGTTTCTCTAAATGTCTCAGTCTGGTCTGTAAAACCTCTGTGGGAGGGAATGTAATAGCCTCTGGTGTGTATATGAAAATAAATGTGTGGCTTGGTCTGGATTGCCTATCGAGTTCGAGTTTGTGGCTCCATGGGTGGGCACTCTTAAGTTCCCCAAAAGCCTACGGAGTCCAAGTGGGCCTGGTCTGCGATATCGTGGTAAATAGCATATGGTCTATAACGACATCGGAATAGTTTCTGATCATAAGTCACAACGCTAAGTCTGCTACGGCTAAGCTTCATCTAAGTTCCTTTGGGACATGGCCAGACAGCTATATGATTGGTCTCCTCATTAGAGTGGGCACCCTACCCTTTGTCTGTCTTTGCGTCACCGTATCATTAAAAAAATAAGGGATGGGCAACACGGCTTCTAAAGAGAGAAAACTTTTTACTGAAATACTTTTGCACCTCCTTAATCAGAAAGGGATTAAGGTGACTCATAACCAAATGGCAAGATTTTTACACTTTGTTCAGGAGCAATGTCCTTGGTTTCCAGAAAAGGGCACTGTTAACTTACAAACTTGGAACAAAGTTGGGGAACAGTTACGCTTGCATTATCCTCTACATGGACCAAAAAATGTTCCTGTAGATGCTTTTTCTCTGTGGAATTTGATTAGAGATGTTTTAGATCCTGACCATAGGGGAAATAAATTGTCATCTAATAATATAGCCACAGAGACTACTCTGCTTTCCCCTAGAGGTCAGACTCCTACTCCCTTGGTAATGGCAGCACAGGATGATGAAGATTCTAAATGGGAGGATATTAAAGGCAATCAGACAGATTTAGGAGAGGAAGAAGCTAAGTATGCGGCAGAGAAAGAAGGAGAAGATCCACCTAATTTTCATCCTCCTTTCCCCTGTAGCAATTCCCAAAGGGAGACAATATTATAGTTATAGATCTTCAAGATTGTTTTTTCACCATACCTTTACATCCTGATGATTGTAAACATTTTGCCTTTAGCCTGCCATCTCCTAATCTAAACAGGCCCTTTCAGAGATTTCAGTGGAAGTCCTCCACCAAGGGATGAAAAATTCTCCTACTTTGTGTCAGAAATATGTTAATAGGGCTTTGAGTGAAATAAAAAAAAAATATCCAGAAATCTATTTGATTCATTACATGGATGATATTCTTTTAGCACATTAGGACAAAGCCCATCTTCATAACGTTTTGGATAAATTGATCCAAACTTTATCTCTTCATGGTTTAAAAGTAGCTCCTGAAAAAATTCAGATTGATCTACCCTACTCCTATTTGGGAAGAATAATTGAACATCAAACTGTGACTTTACAGCCTTTACAATTAAAGACAGAGCATTTATGTACTTTAAATGATTTTCAAAAACTATTGGGAGATATTAATTGGATTCGGCCTCTTTTAAAGCTGTCTACTAAAGATCTTATTCCTCTTTGAAATCTTGCATGGAGACTCCCATCCGAATTCCAAATGAGAGTTAACTCCTTCGGCCTTGGAATCCTTACCCAAAGTTAATGGGGCTTTACAAGGAGCCATGCTTACAAGAATTAATTATAACGAGCCTTGGTCCTTAACAAATTTACCATCTAAAAAGAAAAAAGGGTTCTAATGTAAACACCTTTCAATTGGTTACTAAGTCCTCAATTAAAGACTGAGGTTTCCTAGAAGTTGAGACTTCTAGGTATACTTGCCAGGTGTACTTAGGACTGTTGAAAATCGGAAAAGCAACCCTGTATGTAGGAAAATGAGAGATATATAAAAAGGATATAAGAAATGAAAATACATTTTTGTTAAGGGTAAAAAGAGATAATTTTGTCTTAAATGAGACTGGTTGTTTGGAGAGAAATAACTTTGGGACAAAGTTTAAAGGCAAAGGAAAGTTGCAGAAGGTTCGTGAAGGGGAATCATTAAAAAAATTTTTTTATATATGCTCAGGATAGACTGAAATTAAAATGAATGAAAATTTAAAGGTACATTGGTATAGGGTTAAAATTCTACTTTTCTCTATGTTCAAAAAAGACTAAAATTTCCTGGATTGTTGATTCATTCTTAACAAGGCAATGTAATGAACTCTCAAATCTTTAACAGTGTCCATTTCTAAAATTTGTCACAAGACGTGTTTCTTGAGAGAGATTTACAAAAAGGACTTTTGGGACAAATACAGGTATCTGACATCTTTAAGGCTAATACCAAAATAGGTAGAAATTTTCAGAACTAAAAACTACATTCAAACTAAACAAGGATTTAAAACATGGAAACACACTACTGTAAATGTTATTCTAGTTCTAAATGCCTCTCAAACATTTTTTAAACTGGGAATTCTCTTTTTCTGCCTTCTGCTGGCACCATGTTAGTTAAGCAATTGGCTTTTAACACCTCCTCTTCCCTAATTCGCCACCTTGCTTTTATGCACACATTTGGGCAGAAACTTTAACTAATGCCAAAGTGCATCTTGTACAATTAAAAACAATAGCGGGAAATATGGGAAGCAGCAGCAAGGAGCCAGTAAGGAGAGTGTGACTGAGCAAAGCTCTCATGCCCTTATAAACCTTGCAGCTGATCCAGTTCTTCAGAGGTTAAATCATTTGAGTTAAAATGTTATTGTACAAATATCCTTCACGCTTTGGCCCTCTTTAACATGTGAGAGGCAAGGGTGCCATACCCCCTTACAATGCCTCCTGAAAAACTTCCCACTCCTGGGTTACGCTGATAGTCTTCTGGTTCCCTGTCTGAACCTAAAATTATTTCTTTTCAAACTAGGGAAACTTCAGCCCAGAGAGCTGAACTTGTTGCCTTTATTAGATTATTTCAAGAAACTCCAAAGAGGTTTAATTTATTTTCAAACTCTAGATAGTTGGTTGGACTCTTTCCAGCAATTAAAACTGCAACAGTTCCTGTCTACAAAACAGAAATTTCAAGTTTACTTTTAAAATTACAGGTTAAAGTACAGCAACGCCAAGAGCCTTTTTACATAGGATACATTAGAGCTCATTCTAAATTGCCTGGCCCCCTCTCTGAGGGAAATGCTTTAGCTGACTTTCACACTAAAGTCGCTTGTTTAACTATAGATCCTATGCATGAAGCCCAGGAATCTCATAAGATTCACCGTCAAGGCTCTAAAGCTCTGAGGCTACAATTTAAGATCACTTGAGAACAGGCTCGACAAATAGTTAAAAACAGCTCTTCCTGCCTACCTACTAATTCAGGGGTCTCACATGTGGGCATTAATCCCAGAGGCTTAAAACCTGATGCTTTATGGCATATGGATGTAACTCATGTTAATTCTTTTGGAAAACTGTCCTGTGTCCATGTCACGGTGGATACTTATTCTCATGCACTTTTCACATCTGCCCAAACTGAGGCTTTTAAGGATGTTCAAAAGGGGCGCCCGGGTGGCTCAGTCAGTTAAGCGTCCAGCTTTCGGCTTCGGCTCAGGTCATGATCTTGCAGTTTGTGGGTTTGAGCTGACAGCTAGCTCAGAGCCTGGAGCCTGCTTCTGATTCTGTCTCCCTCTTTCTCTGACCCACCCCTGCTTGTGCTGTCTCCTCTGTCTCTCAAAAATAAATTAAAAGCATTTTAAAAAAATTTAAAAAAGGATGTTCAACAACATTTATTTCAATGCTTCTCTGCATTAGGAATGCCTTTCAAAATTAAGACTGATAATGGGTCAGCATATACATCAAAAAGTTTTAAAAATCTCTGTAAACAGTTTCACATTCAGCATTCAACTGGGATTCCTTACAATCCCCAAGGCCAAGCCATTATTGAAAAAACTAATCAAATTTTAAAAAATCAAATAGTGAGACTTCAAAATTCAGGTTTTAAGTATGCCTCACCTCATCAGATCTTAGTTCATTGACTCCAGATAATTCCGGAGA
Source organism: Helogale parvula (assembly GCA_004023845.1). Lineage (NCBI taxonomy): Eukaryota > Metazoa > Chordata > Mammalia > Carnivora > Herpestidae > Helogale > Helogale parvula. The sequence goes on along the minus strand of PJEM01008734.1, from coordinate 62,820 downwards.
AACCCCAATGCTTAAGCATTGGCAGAACAAATTAACTACAAAGCCCCTAGTGAAATGGAAAGATGTGCTCTCAGGAACTTGGAAAGGCCCTGATGTCTTACTAACTGCGGGTCAAAGTTTTGCTTGTATTTTCCCACAGGAAAGCAATTCACCTATCTGGGTGCCAGATCGCCTGATTCAACATGTCTCCACACCCTTACCAGACTCGCCATCAAACTACATCAGAGATGACAACCGACAACCTGAGTCAGAAGATACGAAGACTCTGCCCACGTTCCTGCAAACGGGCAAATGATATCTGTCTGTCATTTAACACCCAAAATAGTCCCCTCCCTACTTGGGGGCAAATTAAAAAGCTCACTGTATCTACTGTTGCTTTAATTAAAAAAGTACATACAGCCTCCCTGGTTAACGATATGTCTAAAAATGTGACATTAGCTCTTACTACTCAAAAAATTATTGATAAAAAACTTAATGATAAGGTTGATGCCCTAGAAAAGGCAGTTATGTCTATGGGTCGAGAGCTATTAACTCTAAAAATTCAATTATCTTTAAGATACCATTCAGACCACAAATGGATTTGTGTAACTCCCCTGCAGGTAAATGAGTCAGAACATTCTTGGTACAAGGTACAACATATTTGGGGGATTTGGAATCACTCTGACCTAAGCTTTGATTTAAGCACTCTGCATAAACAAATCTCTGATATTTCTTTTGCCTTGCATTTACCTGTGCCTCAAATCCAGTGTTTCCGGCCTTCGATTAAAATTTAAAGCTACTGAGTTCTTAAGTAAAAAGGGGGATATGTTGGGGCCCAGTAGGCCGAAAAACCTCCCTCATAGCGACCGTTGATGACACTGCTTCCGGGGCACAGGAGAGTCTATATAAGTGACCTTGATGGCTATGCCTCCGGGGCGCAGGAGAACTATTTGGGAAGTTGCAAAACAAGTCAAAAGACTATGAAACAACATTTGGCCTCCTGGGCTGCACATGCGGCTTCTGTTTAACCTGTCTATGATTTTCTCGTTGCTTTGCAAAAGCAAAAAGGCATATACCTTTAAGTTTTGAATCAACTTGGGTCAGTTAGTGGCACCAGCTTTCCCTTACATTATTTCTGTTCCCAGCTCACTGCCTGCTGTTGGGGCAAACACAATTCTCTGTCTAAAATTAACTCCTTAAATGATAAGCGTCTTGCCCAGACAGAGCTGCTAAAGGCCTTGAAGAAAAGAAAATTCTTTGAGAGACAGACTTCCTCATTCTTTGAGAGACATGATACTTCCCAGAACATGTTTTTACTTTTTCAAGGACCATAAACTATGTAATCATTAAAGAAAAAAAAATGTGTAATCCCCTATGGCATAAAAGACACTGACTTTCTTAGTAAAGTGTGGTTTTACCACCATTCATGTTGTCTGTCTTCTTTCCTATAGATATTTCGCTGATACCAACCACCTACTCAGGGACCTTTCGACTGGGGTGCATGAGCTGGTCCCCCGCAGTTTGTGACCCATTCTGGGACTGAGAATAGTTAGTAATAGTGGTGTCAGCAACCTCAGAGGAGTGATGGACAGACTTCTTGCCCATGCTGTCCTTCCTCCAGGATACCCTCTGAGGACGCCATGTTCATCCATTTGCCTGCAGGCTGAGGCGCTGAGGGTGGGGGGAGCAGGCAGCGCCTACCTTGATCTGCCAAACTGGGCCACACTCTGTCCAAAGCTAGCTCCATCCTCTCGAAAGACCATGGGCTTCTCCACATCCAAGCTGAATCCATGATAAGGAGGCAGGACTGAGGAATATGGAGAGGGATGTGAGAGTGGGAGGGACAGTCAGAGAAGCCTCCTCTCCTCTGGACCCCTGTCTTCTTGGTATCTTAATGCCCACCCCAGTCCAGTTCATTTTTCCAGGAGAAGGGTGTTCTTCTCCTTTGTTTCCTGATTTGTCATCTGTGTGATTCCCGTCTCTTTCCTTGCCTCAACAATAATCAAACCGCAATATAAAGGGCAGCAATCCAGAGAAATGCCCACTCGAGGACATTTCAAAGGACACCCACAATATGAAATTGAGCCTTTCACCTCCTGGTATATTAGCTCAGGAATGTTCCTTAAAGATAAAGCGACCATACAATTTATTTCCTAAACTGAGACGTTCTGAGAATGAAAGAGGCACCATTAATAATTACACCACAGTCACTGGAACTGGCCCAGGCAGACCAGGACATATGGTCACCCTCCTTAAACACTGTCTTGCTCTGTCTTTACATTATACAGAGGCCCTAAGGTCCAGATGGAGGAACAGACTTAGAATTGTATGATTAATAATTTATTATTATATATTTCCCATGTCCCCCTTCCTTGGTGCTAGGCTCTAAGACAAGGACTGCAACTGTCTGGTGTTGGTGCCTGAGGCAGTGCCTGCCCTTAACAGGGGACTAATTACTATCTGTCGACTGACCCAGAACCGCAGAGCAAGTCCCTGGTACTGCCAGGATTCCAACCCACTCTCCAGATCCTTCACATTCTCCCCTCTTGTGACTAAGCTCAAAAACCTCAGCAGAAGACCCTCTACATTTCAAGGGCCTTTCCCAACACTCACTCCCAGACAGCATCTTTCTTCCCCATTTCTACTAGAATTCCCAGCTGTCTCTGGGTTGAGGAGTCAACTCCAACACCCCAAATAGGGAAGCTCTAAGGAGGTAAAGCATTAGCCCAGGAAGTGACAGGCAAGGTCCAAACAACTAAACCTTGGGGTTCTGGGGAAAGGCCAGATGTTGAAGGTGACATAACCCTATCAGGGCCATGCGCAAGGGAGTTTCACATCCCAAATCTCCTCATAAGATGATTCTATTTCTGAGTCTGAAAGAAGAACCTATGTCCAGATGAGTAGGACGATGCCAAAAGTCTCAGACTCAAATGCCTCCGAGGCCAAGAGGGTGACATCAGTGAGTGGAGTGGGTAGGTGTGAGCACCAGGGAGCTGTGGGCACTTAGAGCTTGTGGCCCTTTAAAAGGGGGCAGCCATTACCAGGCCCCAGTACTCAGAGCTCCAGACCTTCCCCTTTCTCAAGAGAAGCTGAAAATCTGGATTTTTGTGTGGAATCTGAGTTTTAACTGACACAAGTGATTTCAAATGACACACAAATGTGGTCCTGTTACAGGTTCAATTTCTGTACTATTCTCTTGGCACCCATGGAACAGCCTACCTGAAATCAAGACATAAATGAGATGCAGGACCAAGGGGGAGATATCCAAAGCTTCCTCTCCCTAGTGGCTTCTAAGTCTTTCCCCCCTGGGGCTCTGATGCTGACTCCTGTCACCCATACCACACACACACCAGGGCCCCAACAGGAGTGGGGAGAAGCCTTGGGGAATGTGGAGAAGTAGCTCATTCTCCACCCAAACTTAGCCTATGAATCCATCTTTTCTCAGTTTTGCTCAGGTTCTGATCCTCCCCTGATTCCAGGACATTCTTCTTTCCACACCAGAATTAGACACTAGGGCCCCCTCTTGTTCTCAGCTCTTCCACAGAGCTATTTGAGCTGAGCACCAGCCCCAGAATGCTCTACCAGACAGAGATGCCCCCCCCCCACCGACTTCTCCCAGGTCTGAGACCTTCACTTACCACCTAAGAGGAGCAAAATTCCAAAAGCCATCATTGAGCAGTATGTCAAAGGAGAAGTGAAGAGCTGAGCAATAGAAGGATGCTCAGTGTCCTCGGGGAGAGTTAAAATAATGACTCAGGGCCTTCAAGTGACAGAAGGAGGGGCACAGTGAGGAAGTCTTTGGTTACGCATAGAACAGAGTCAGGGACAGGAGACCAAAGACAGCCTTGGGGAAAGTCCCCCATACTCTCCCACCACCACCACCTCTAGAGAGAGATCTGGCTTCCTTGTCCAGGGCCTGGCTTTCCCAGAAGTCCACCCTCCCCCATCCCTTGAGACCCATTTGATACCCAGGGAACCCTGGGACCCCTCTGGGACCCAGAAACTAAGGTGCATATGACTGGAAGGGGTGAAGCAGATGACTACAGAACCCTCACTTCACAGATGTGAGTCAGGAGGAAGGCAGACCTCCACCTCAAGGGCGCTGGGTTGGGGGTGTAGCCGGAGTTACGGTGTTGTTTATAAAACCAGACTCCATCAAGAGGAAAATGGATAACCAAACTGGTAAATGGGCTTAGTAGCCTTAAAAGGGGCTTTCTAGTCAACAATAAAAGAGAACTACAGATACGTGTAACAACATGGATGAATCTCAACTTTGTCATAAGTAAAAGAAATCAGACACCAGACTGCAAAAGGTTTGATTCATTTCACATGAACAGGCAAAACTAACCTATGAGGATAGATACAGAACAGTGAATGCCTCAGTGATGAGGTAGGGAAGGAACTTCTAACATTTGTTAAATTTAACATTCAACTCTTGATATTTTAACATTTAATACTCTAATATTCTAATATTTTTTAAATGTGACAAAGGTAGATAAATGTGTGGTTGTTATTTATTCTCTGTAATTTTCTTTGGTATTTTGAGTATTCTACAATTAAGCAGGCACAAATTTTTCTCAAAAACATGAAAATAGGTACAGGGTATAAAAGCCCAGGAATAGAATTAGAAGACTAAAATATATGACAAAATCCCTAACTATGGCATGTTATTTTATGTGTGACAGTTAAAATACTGAAAATGTAGTTTACATGTCAAGATAAAATCATCTCTAAACAAACGTTTTAGGTCAGTGTACTTGAGTTGACATTTAATGGACAGAAAAAAATTAATTCGATGCTGGGAAGGGCACTGATGCAGGGAACGGGGGCAAAGATTATGATTGCTGCCTTTGAGGCTGACTTACCTACTTCTGCAAAGAATGTCAAGGACAAGTTGAGCAATAAGCTTCTATCTCTTGTGCTTAAGGGTCTGTAGCAAACAGCACCCTCTTATCAGTTCTGTGAATCTATGAACCTCTCTCTGTATTTGGAACCACAAGATAACTTTTGGGCGCGCATGGGGAGGCCGGGCCACCGGCCGACCCCTCTCTCCACGCCGTGAGTCATGGCCCTCTGGCTTGGTTCCCGGCTACTCGCCCAATTTCAGAAAGCCTCCCGAGACTTGGCGGCTCTGGCGGAAAAGAGTCCGGAGCGTCGAGGCGGCCGCCTCACCCAGGGAGCACCCCACGCCCGCGCCCCACCGCGCCATCCCGCCGGCGGCAGCGGGCTCCGCCCATTTCCGGCGGCGGCGGCTGCGGCAGCGGCGGCGGCGGCGGCGGGCTCCGCCCCTTCTCGGCGGCTGGACCGCCGGCAGCCGCGGAGCCCTCCGACCGGCCGCCCCGCGGCCAGCAGGGGGCACAGAACCCGGGTTTAGATTCCAATCAAGAAAACGATTTGCTCTGGGAAGAGAAGTGCCCTGAAAGAACAGCCTTTCCGGAGTTACTCCAGACTACATCATTCTCCGAATCTGATATTCCATCCTCAGAAAATACTGAGTTATTTTAACCTTTCTGATCCTGGTAACTTTAACTTACTAGAAGTTAGACCCATGAAAATAGACAAAACCACAACAAATGATAATATGGAACCAGAGTCACTAAAGAGAGAGATCTTATACTAGATAAGAAACGACAAGAAGAGAAAGGAATTCCAACAAACTGATTTAGACACGGAAACCCAGCCCCTATTAGATTGATGGGGCAAATGACAGCATAGTCTGACCCTCACAGGAACAGAGGATGTGCAACCCAGACCTATTACCGCTGATAGTAAACTTCATCAACATTTAGGGCCTTTTGAGAAAATAGTACTGATTTACAAAGGTCTTTGTTTGACTCGGTAGCAACAGCTGAGACAGAAAGATGTCCTATATCTAATGTCATCTCTCCAACCATCTCAGTGGAAAAAACACAGTGTACACACACAACCACCTGCAGGAACCAGCTTAGTGCTGACAGCCATTTCTTAACTTACACCAAGCCTGCCACCTCCCATGCTTCAGGAGATCCACCCTTTCCAATCGTGCTTGCCTCTGTCTTGGCAATGCAGGACTCGCCTCCCCACCACCCCCCACCAGAAGACCAACACAAAACCCACCAACACCTCATTGACCAATTTGCGCATTTTGTGGGGCCTTGTTTTCAGCAGCAGCAGTGGTGGCAGTTCTCAATTTACAAGCAGGCTGGTGCACACCTTTTTAAAATGCACCCTAGGGGCGCCTGGTTGGCTCAGTCGGTTAAGCCTCCGACTTCAGCGCAGGTCAGATCTCATGTTCGTGGGTTCGAGCCCCGCGTCAGGCTCTGTGCTGACAGCTAGCTCAGAGCCTGGAGCCTGCTTCCGGTTCTGTGTCTCCTTCTCTCTCTGCCCCTCCCCTTCTCATGCTCTGTCTCTCTCTGTATCAAAAAAAAATAAATAAAACATTAAAAAAATAAAAATAAAATGCACCCTATTAGGGCAGGGGTCAAACACTGCCCACAACAGGCAAAGGGAGCTTCTGCAGACAATTGGATTGAAGGGAAAAAAGGCTAGGACTCCATGGTAGAGCACGCACAACACATATAGGAGACACTCACTGAAGCACGAAGCCTTGGGGAACAGAGGGCATTGCACTAAAGGACACTACAGGATTTTTCTTCATAAAGCCGTTACCTTCAAGAGCAGGATACGTATCTGACTTTTCTAACACACAGAAACAGACACAAAGAGTTAGATAAAATGAGGAGACAGAGGAATATATTACAAATGAAAGAACAGGACAAAACAACAGCAAGAGACCTAAGTAATATAGATGTAAATAATATTCCAGAGAGAGAATTTAATGTAATGATAATAAAGATACTCACTAGCCTTGAGAAAAGAGTGGAGGACATCAGTGAGACCCTTAACAAAGAGGTTTATTTAAAAGGACCAACAAAACAAATCTCAACAAATTCAAAAAGATCAAAGTTATTTCTTAAAAAAAAATCAAAGTTATACCATACATCTTTTGGACCATAATACTATGAAACTAGAAATCAGCTACAAGAAAATACCTGGAAAGAGCAACAAATTAATAGAGGTTAAATAACATGCTACTAAACAGTGAATGGGTCAAAGAAGAAATCAAAAATAGCATGGAGACATAAAGGAAGAAAATAAAAAATGACATGGAAAGGGAAAACACAATGGTCCAAAATCTTAGGGAAACAGAAAAAGTGGTTCCAAGAGGAAAGATCATAGCAATCCAGATCTGCCTCAGGAAGCAAGAAAAATCTAAAATAAACAACCTGATCTTACACCTAAAAGAGCCAGAACAGGAACAAACAAAGTCCAAAATCAGCTACAGGGTGGAAATAATAAAGATTAGAGCAGAAACAAACAAACGAAATTGATAGAACAGATCAATAAAACCAGGAGCCAGTCCTTCAAAGAGATCAACAAAATTGATAAATCTCTAGCCAGACTTATCAAAGATAGAGAACTCAAACAAAATCCTTCAATGAAAGAGGAGAAATAAGAACCAACACCACAGAAATACAATTATGAAAAATTATACTCCAGAATTAAATGGCAAAAATTGGGTAACATAGAAGAAATTGATAAAGTCCTACAAATATATAACCTACCAAAACTAAAGCAGGAAGATATAGAAAATTTGAATCAACAGATTACCATCAGGGAGATTGAATCTCTAATCAAAAACCTCTCAATGAACAAAATTCTAGGACAAGAGGGCTTCATAGGTGAATTCCACCAAACATTTGAATACACAATCTTGCCAAACTATTCCAAAAAATGGAAAGGGAAGGAAAACTTCCAAACTGATTCTATGAAAATAGCAGATAAAGACACCACAAAAACAAACAAACAAAAAAAGCTACAGGACAATATCCCTGATGAACAGAGATACAAAAATCCTCTAAAAAAGAATACTAGCAAATCAAATCCAACAATACATTAAAAAAAAAAAAACCATACACCACAGTCAAGTGGGATTTGATTCTGGTATGCGAGGATGATTCAATATTTGCAAATCGGTCAATAATAAGAAAAAGGATAGAACCATATGATCATTTCAATAGATACAGAAAACTCATGTGACAAAGTACAACATCCATTCCTGACAAAATCCCTCAATGAAGTAGGTTAGAGGGATAACATAATAAAGGCCTAATATGAAAAACCCACAGCAAACATCACAATCTGGAGAAAACTGAGAGCTTTACCCCTAAGGTCAGGAACAAGACAAGAATGCTCCTTCTCAGCTCCTTCTCACCACTCTTATTCAGCATAGTACAGGAAGTCCCAGCCACAGAGATCATACAACAAAAGAAATAAAAAGCACCCAATTTGGCAAGGAAGAAGTGAAATTTTCACTATTTGTAGATGACATGATAGTCTATATAGAAAACCCAAAAGATTCTACCAAAAAACTACTAGAAATAATAAGTGAATTCAGTAAAATTGCAAAATACAAAATCAACATTCAGAAGTCTGTTGCATTTATATATACTAATAATGAAGAAATAGAAAGAGCAATTAACGCATCAATCCCATTTGCAATTGCACTGAAAATAATAAGATACCTAGGAATAAATCTACCTAAAGAGGCGAAAGACTTGTACTTTGAAAACTATAAAACAGTGATGAAAGAAATTGAAAGTGCCACACAGAAATGGAAAGATAGTCCAGGATCATGTTTGGGAAGAACAAATATTGTTAAAATGTTTATACTACCCAAAGTGATCTACACATTCAATGCAATTCCTACCAAAATACCAAGAGCATTTTCCACAGAACTAGAAGAAACAATCCTAAAATTTGTTTGGAACCATGAAAGACCCTCAATAGCCAAAGCAATCTTGAAAAAGAAAATCAAAGCTGAAGACATCAAATCTGCACTTCAAGTTATATTGTAAGACTGTAGTACTAAAAAACAGTATAGAATTGGCACACAAATAGACACATAACATCAATGGAACAGAATAGATAATCCAGAAATAAGCCCACAATTATACGATCAGTTAGTCTTTTCCACAGCAGAAAAAATATCCAATGCAAAAGAGAGAGAGAGAGAGAGAGAGTCTCTTCAATAAATGGTGTTGGGAAAACTGGACAGCAACATGCAAAAGAATGAAACTAGACCACTTTCTTACGTCATACACAAAAATAAATTCAACATGGATCAAAGACGTAAATGTAAGACCTGAAACCAAAAATTTCCTGTAAGATGATATAGGAAAGTAACTTCTTTGACAATGGCCATAGCGACTTCTTTCTAGATGTGTCTCCTGAAGCAAAGGAAACAAAATAAAAATAAACTGAATATATAAAAATAAAAAAACTGCACAGAGAAGGAAACAATCAACAAAAGAAAAGGCAACCTATAGAATGGGAAAAAATAGGCAAATGGCACACTTAATAAAGGGTTAATGTCCAAAACATATAAAGAATTTATAGGGGCGCCTGGGTGGCTCAGTTGGTTAAGCGTCTGGCTTCGGCTTAGGTCATGATCTCATGGTTTGTGAGTTCGAGCTCTGTGCTGACAGCTAGCTCAGAGCCTGGAGCCTGCTTCAGATACTGTCTCCCTCTCTCTCTGACCCTCCCCTCTCATGCTCTGTCTCTCTCTGTCTCAAAAATAAACAAAACATTAAAAAAATAAAAAAAAAGAATTTATAAAACTCGAAGCCCCAAAAAACAAATAATCCAACTGGCATTAAAAATGGGCAGAAGACAAAGTCATTTCTCCAAAGATGACATCCAAATGGCCAAAAGAAACATGAAAAGATGCTCATTATCACTTACTATCAGGGAAATACAAATCGAAACTACGTGAGATATCACCTCACACATGTAAGAACGGCTAAAATGAACAATACAAGAAACAACAATTGAGAGTGAGGATGTGGAACACTCATGTACCGTTGGTAGGAATGTAAACTGGTGCAGCCACTGTGGAAAATAGTATGGAGTTTCCTCAAGAAATTAAAAATAGAACTACCCTACATTCCAGCAATTTCATACTGGGTATTTACTCAAAGAATACAAAAACACTAAACCAAAGGGATTCATGCACCCCTGTGTTTCTGGCAACACTATTTACAATAGCCAAGATATGGAAGCAGCCCAAGTGTCCACCAATTGAAGAATAGATAAAAAGAAGTGTGTGTGTGTGTGTGTGTGTGTGTGTGTGTGTGTGTGTGTGTGTGTTGGAACATTTTTCAGCCATAAAAAAATTAATGAAAATTTGCCATTTGCAATGACATGGATAAAGCTAGAGAGTAAGTGAAATAAGTTGGTGAAAGAAAGACAAATACCATATGATTTCACTCTTTTATGGAATTTAAGAAACAAAGCAAATAAGCAAAGGGAAAAAATAAGAGCAAGAGAGACAAATCAAGCAACAGACACTTTTTAAAAAACATTTGTCTACTGTTTTGAGAGAGAGAGAGAGGCAGATACAGAGGGAGAGAGAATCCCAAGCAGGTTCTGTGCTGAAAGAGATGTGGGGCTCTACCTCATGAACCATGAGATCATGACCTGAGCTGAAATTAAGAGTCAGACACTTAACTGACTGAGCCCCACAGGCACCTCAAGGAACAGAATCTTCATTTTAGAGATCAAGCTGACAGTTACCAGAAGGGAGAGGGGTGGGAGGATGAGTGAAATAGGGGATAAGGATTTAAAGAAGCACTTGTCATGATGAGCACGGTGTGATGTATGGAACTGTTAAATCACTATGTTGTACACGTGATACCGATATAACACTGTATGTTTAATTAATTAAAATTAATTACTTGAATGGACTTCAGAGGCCAGAAGGGGGAGCTCTCACATTGTACCACTCCTTGCAGCCCTTTGCAGAACCAGATTTATCTTGCATTCCCAACAGGAATAAGCCTATACCTTACTACCCCAGCCAGGAGGAAGAAAGATTTTCTCCTTTTCTGGCAACAGCCTAGCTAATGAGGGACTGTCACAACTCAGCCAATGAAGAGCCACTACGGTATGGACTTTTAGTTTATAACAACCTTCCCAACTATTCCTTTTCTCCATAAAGAAAAGTGTACCTCTCCTTTGTTCTCTGAGCTCATCTACATTTATGCCATAACTCTATGTCCCAGATTGCAATTCTCTTTTATTATCAAATAAACCCATTGTTCTGGCACAATAACTGGTAGGGTTTTATTATTATTGTTAAGGCTAACATTACTTAGTGATCAGAACCAACATCCAGAGAAGACCCTCCAATGACTGTGGGGCTGGTAAGCAAATAGATACAGAACCCACAAAGCTGAGTGGGTTTTCTCACTGACTCTGGGGTTTGATGGTAAAATTTCTCCTGGATTTCAAGTTCCGTGCCTTGTTCTGAGCTCTCCAGGTTTTATTCGGTACCTATCTTAAGGTCTTGGTTGTGTTGATGTTGTTTTTATCTCTGAGAGTGCTTGTTTGGAGTTTGGATGGACTCCTTTTCAGAATCAGACTGTTCCTGATGGAATCGTGCTAGCCTTCTTTTCGGCACTAGACTATTTCTCTTAGAACTGTGCCAGTTTGAATTGTGTTGAACTTCAGTTTGAATCCTTTTTTGGAAACAGACTCTTCCTGTTGCAGCTGTGCCTATTGGAACTGTACTAGCCATCGGCCCAATTCCTGCGTGGGATTGGACTGTCCCTACTGGTACTATGCTAGCCTTTGTTCTGATCCTTTCTGGAACTAGGTTCCTGGTTGCTCCTGGAGAATCTCTAAGAAATGGGATCCCAGTCATGAAAATGCCTTGAAGACACCCCACCCTACTGGAACTTTAGCTGGTTTTATGTTTAAAAACTATGGGCCCTCTGCACGTGCATTTACAAATGGACTGACTTAACCAAAAGTAATTTAGCACTTCAATGGCCATAATGCAGAACTTTCAATCTCTCCAAACTTGTTTTACTCAAAATGAAATTAGAAAGCCATGGTTCCTTCAAAGAAAAGGAAAAAAGAGTATATTGAATGAGATTTTAAGTGGTACCTCAAGGCTTCCAGACATTCAGAATTCTAAGTTTGCCTCTTTGCAAAGGAGTATTTCTAAATTAACTGATGGAAACAATTGAAAGAAGTCAAATAGATTCTGAGGCTTTCCCCCCTCCCACATTCTTCTTTGCAGACTTGGGGCAGCCACCTCATGCCCAGGCCCCACTTCTGCCACCATTTTCCTCTATTTTCTGTACTTTACTTACCTTCTTCTTTGAATTTCTCTTCAGTCCCTCCTCTCCTAAACCTTTTAAACCTAATCTTTAAAGTTAAGTCTTCTGATGATCTAAGTAAACCTCAGGTTTCTTATGTTTGATATACTAATCATGAATTGTGCATAATTATTCATAATTATCAACCTGGTTTCTCAGATGTATATCAGTTAGTCTACATGTTTGTTGGAGAGGACTAGACTGAACACTGGATGAAACTAGCCAGAGGGGATTTAAGAAAAACAAACTTCTAATTTTTGGTAAGAGGCTAGAACATTCATTGGAAATCTCTTCTGAGCAATTACAATAGCTTTTCCTAATCCTGTTGATTAGAACAAAATTCAGGCTTGCACACGAAAGCCTGATGAATCTGTTAATGATTATTACACTCAACTCTAAATTGTCTTTAAATAAAATTCGAATCTTCTTTTAGATGTTGAATCCACCCAGGTAGCATTTAATTCTGTTTATCAGTGGGTTGGACCTTTCTCTTTTACTTAAGAGGAGCAGGATGGAATGGAAATTAGCCCACTCCAAATATACTTAATATGGCAAACCAACTCACTCACACCCTACATGAGTCAGCTAGAAGAAAGATTGCTAAAATTCTCAATGTTCAACTCCAGCAAATGAAGACCCTGAAATAAAACCAAAGCCTTCTACTTTCTGCTATTATTGAATTAAAAAAAGAAAGAGATTGTTACAAATTTAAATGTTCTATGCATCCTCATCTCTCTAGCCAGTCTTTTCAAAGCCCTCCAAATTGCCAATGGCATGGTTCCAAGGTGATGCAGGAGCTCTTCCCAATCCTCCCTCTTAATCAGCTCAGAAAAGCCACTCTTCAGATTGAGAATTAATCTCTCTCTGTCCTTATTGATACTGGCCACTCTTGGTGCTTAACCCCCCTGATATAAAGCAGCCCTTATCTTGGAGCACCAGAACAGTTCAAATCCTGGGGGGTGTCTAATAAACTTCAATAGTTTCCTGCCTCTGAACATATTCTCTTTTATCAAGGCCCTTTGAGAGACACCCATCCTTTTTTCTCCTTTATTCTTCCGTCCCTATTCATTTACTGGGCCAAGATTTCTTAGAAAAGTATCATAGCAGAATCTCTCCCAAAGGGGGGAAATCATTCCAGAATTTGACAGGTGTAAACAAAATAGCCAACTAGGGGAATTAAGTGACCATTTGACATCTTTTGTTTGTTCCGTCTCTGACAGCACTATTGGTGAGTCTGGGGACACTGATCATTTATTCTTATTAGATCTGATATCATCCGCTTTATGCAAAAAAAAAATCCTCAACTGATATTGGCAGAATCTACACTGCATCTCCCATCAGGATTCATATAGATCCTTGAAAGCCTCCTCCCATAATAATCAATACCTTATAAATAAAGAAGTCCTTCAAGGCATCAAAGCCATAATAAAAGATTATGAAGTTCAGGGTCTAATTATCCCCTCCAATGGTCCCTGAAACACTTCTGTTTTTACCTGTGAGAAAACCCAATGGCCACGGAAGGGAGTTTCTCCAAGACCTCTGAGCAATAAATACAAATAACCACAGTTATCTCTCAGTACTCTAACGTTCCTAAACCCTAAGTGTTAACATCCATTCCTACTGAGAGAGAACTCTTCACTACAATTGATTTATGCAGTACATTTTTAGTATTCCAGCTGATAAAGAGAACCAATATTTTTTTTCTTTTACACGGAAAGAACAGAAATACACCTGGACAGTAATGTCTCAGGGATTCACAGAGAATCCTTCCTACTTTTATACATCTTAAAAGCTAATTTAGATAATACAAAGTTTTCTACAGGCTCTAATTTTATTATGATATACATGATTTGCCTCTCTGCTCCCCCTCTTCAAATCTCTTCACAGAAAATCTCTTGTCCTTAAAGGACATAAAATCTCTAAAGAAAGATCATAGTTTACTCAGGCTCAGATGAGATATTTAGGGAATTGGATCTCAAAACAAGGACTACATTTAGATCCAGAAGAAACTCCTTGCAACTGCTTAATACTGACAGGTTGCCTTTTCAATCCCAATGAAAATTTACAGGTAACTCCTCTAACCAATGCACATTGTTCGTGGTTTACTGATGGTTCTTATTTAAAGGATAAAATTGGTAAATACAGCAACTCTCTCTGAAGTCATTGCAGTTAGCACCTTTCCGGTTGGCGATGTCAACTAAATTAGACACCCTTACTCAAGCTTATACTTTAGCCAAGGACAAAATCACAAACATTTATCCTGATGGTCAGTATGCCTCTGGAGTAGCTCATGATTTTCAAATATTATGCAAATAATTAGATTTCCTTACCGCCAATGAGGATAAGATTTAAAATGACTCCTATGTCCAAAATGTATTAGATGCCATACTTTTGCCAGTGGCTCTGGCTGTTATTAAGTTTCCTGGGTATTCCAGACTCAACTCCATAGATGCCAACAGAAGCCACCTCACTGATAGAGCCACCAAAAATGCTGCTCATAAGCAGACCAATAGCCAAATCTCTGTCATGTTTCCAAGGGATGTTCTCTTAAATGAAAAGTTTTGGGAAATTTGACCAGAAAAATATTGGGGAAACATGACCACAGAAAAGGATACACAATATTGGGAATTTATTAATTATTGGATTGATTAAGAAGAGAAAGAGAGAGAGAGAGAAAACTCTGGTTTCAGCTAAATAACATTCTGGTCATTCCAGTAATTCTAAAATTCCTAATACTTGCAATTGTAATATGAATTAAGTCATTGGTGTACTGACAAAATGATAGCATTCATGGATCCATATTGGTGGATAACAGTTAATAAGACCACAAGCAGTGCCTACCTAACTTGTCCAAAGTATAATCCAGGAAAAGGTGTTCATGTAGATGGATTTCGTACAACCTCTCCATCTCATAGTTTGTATGTTTTCTCACTGGACCAAAGCTTTCCCTTTGTAAACAGGCTGGCATCTCTTCCGTGGCTAAAATTTTGTTAGAAAAGATTATCCCTACCTGGGAAACCCCTCTCAAACTTGGTGATCAGGGCACCCATTTTACCAGTCAGGGGCTTTGACAAGTTTGTGCTGTTTGGCCGGTTTTATAACACTTTCATTGTGGAGTGATAAAGGTATCTTTTGTTACATCGCTGAGGTGACTTTGGAAAGCACCTAAGGGTGAGGGCTGATTGCCAGTAGAGCAAACAATGTAATTGAAAATTTTAGTCACACCCTCCACCTCCAACTTCCTGGAGGGGAGAGGAGCTGGGGGTTAAATCAATCACCAATAGGACCGATGATCTAATCAATTGTGCCTGTGTAGAAAAGCTTCCACAAAAAGCCAAGGGGGTAGGGTTTTGAGAGTTTCTGGTTGGTGAATAGATAGAGATTTAGGGAGGGTGGCAGTTGGGGGGGGGCATAGAAACTCTAACTTTTTCCCACACATTGCCTCCTGCATCTCTCTCTTATGGCTATTTCTCATTATTTTTTTATAATAAACTGACAATCTAGTAAGTAAAATGTTTCTGAGTTCTTTGAGCTGCTCTAGTAAATTAACCCAATTAGAAGGGGGTCATTGAAACCTCCAGTCTATAGTCTGTTGGTCAGAAGCACAAGTCATAACCTAAGCTTACAGTTGGTGTCTGAAGTGACAGTGTAGGGACAGTTTTTCTTGTAGGACTGAATCCTTAATCTGTGGAATCTGATGCTATCTCCAGATAGATAGTGTCAAAATTAAGTTGAATTGTAGGGCACACAGCTGGTGTTGAAGAATTACTCATTTGTGGGGAAAACATCACAAAAAGCCTCATCAGGATTGGGACCCTCAGAACCATTAAGGCTGTACTTTAAAAATAATTAAACAATACATTTAATAATCTTTTCAAATCAAGGTAAAAGACGATACGCTTGCAATCTTTCACCAGAATGATTTGTGCCTGCCTCGGTAATGGAAATCATGAACGCAGATCCACACAGCTTAATTTCCACATTCGGGGGGATGGAGGAAAGGAGGTTCCCTATTCTTTATTCGATTAAACAAGAAAATATTAACTGAAAATCATAAGTCAACAGGATAGCAGCATGTGTTGATAGTGTGTATATTTCTATATATTCAGATAAAATGTAAACCCTAAGTTACGGAGAAGTCCTCAGATTATTTTCAGAGTTTTCTTAGGCTTTAAGGCAATGAGGATTCCAAAGAGGAGAACTTGGGTGCTGAAATTCAAGGATAGTAGCAAATGGATTCCTAGTCTTGTCTGTGATTGCATTTGACCAGAGACTCTATGCTGTGCTGCACCACTAGCATGTGTTTTAAAGTATGTCTAACAATACATTGCTTGTTTGTCATTCTTTGATGAGTAAAGAACATCTTAGAATCAGGGGGAAAGTTTGTAAGACAATCTGGTCTTAAGAAATCCCAATAGCTTTTCCTCAATATTTAAAATTGTGCTGTTTTGGCCCTAAAGGGACAGGTTAGGTCTATTTAAGATGTGGAACAATATATTGCTAAGATGTGAAGCTTGGAAAAAACACTTGAAATTTTAAAACTGGACTTATAGTTATCAACTGAGTCAGGTAAAATCCTTTAAACCTCACTAATCATTTTTAAATCCCATATGATTGCAATGGAATACTACTCACCAATAAAAAGAAATGAAGTATTGATACCCACAATAATATGGATGAATCTCAAAATAATTATCCTGAGTGAAACAAAGAATAGCAGATACTTTTTGATTGGATTTATAGAAAATCTTTTCAAAATGAAAATTATATATATAGTAACAGAATGAAATGAAAATTATTTTATATAGTAACAGAAAGATCCAGTGGTTGCCTGAGGTTGGAGGAGAGAGGGATTAAAAAGAGGCACAAGGAGGGAAAATTGGATATCCACAACTAAAAAAGTAAAGCTAGGGCAGCTTGGTGGCTCAGTTGGTTAAGTATCCCACTTGATTTTGGCTCAGGTCATGATCTCATGGTTGGTGAGATAGAGCCCCATGTCAAATTCCATCCTGACAGTGCAGGGCCTGCTTGGAATTCTCTCTCCCTCTTTCTCCACCCCTCCCCTGCTCATTTATGTTCTCTCTTGCTCTCTCAAAATAAATAAACAAACATTTTTAAAGTAAAAATAAAAAATAAATGAGTGAAGCTGGACAATCACCATAGAACATGTACAAAGACTAACTCAAAATGGCTCAAAGACTTAATGTGATAGCTAAGCTATAAAACCCTTAGAAAAATAGGAGAACTTGGATTCCAGAAAAATTTATTAAATTGGATTTGGCAATAAAATACAGATGACAAGAGAAAAAATATATCAATTGAACTACATCAAAATTAATTCTGTGCATTAAAGAACACAATCAACAGAGTGAAAACATGTAAGAAGTGAAATATTTGCAAATCATATATCTGATAAAGGGTTAATATCCACAATACATAAAGAACTCCTATAATTCCACAGTAACCATCACAATTTTTATTGGACAAAATATATATAAATACAGTCTCCAAAGTTAGACAAATGGCTAACAAACACATGAAAAGATGCTCAACATTACTATTCATTCAGGAACTGCAAATCAAAACCACAATGAAATACCATCTCACATCCATTAAGATAAATATTTTTAATGGAAAATAACAAGTTAAAAAATTTTTAATGTTTATTTTTGAGAGATACATACAGAGTGTGAGTGGTGAAGGGGCAGAGAGAGAGGCAGGCACAAAATCCGAAACAGGCTCCAGGCTCTAAGCCGTCAGCACAGAGGCTGATATGGGGTTTGAACTCAGGAATGGAAAGATCATGACCTAGGCTGAAGTTGGACACTCAACCCACTGAGCCCTCCAGGTACCCTGAAGATAATAAGTTTTTATAAGTCAGTCGGAGAAGGACAGATATCATATGTTTTCACCCATATGTAGATCTTGAGACACTTAACAGAAGACCATGGGGGAAGGGAAGGGGAAAAAATAGTTACAAACAGAGGGAAGGAGGCAAACCACAAGAGACTCTTAAATACAAAGAACAAACTGAAGGTGGATGGGGGGGAAGAGGGGGAAATGGGTGATGGACATTGAGGAGGGCACTTGTTGGGATGAGCGCTGAGTGTTGTATGTAAGCCAATTTGACAATAAATTTTATAATAATAATAATAATTTTAAAAATAACAAGTTTTGGAAAGGATATGGAAATTTTGGAGCCCATGGGAATGTAAAATGGTGCAGCTTCTATGGAAATCAGTTTAGTGGTTCCTCAAATAATTAAAAATAGAATTACCAAAGTCAGGCAGAGAAGGACAGATACCATGTTTTCACTTATAAGTGGAACAGGAGAAACTTAACAGAGGACTATGGGGGAGGGGAAGGGGGAAAATAGTTGGGGAGATGGAGGCAGGCAAACCATGAGAGACTCTTGAATATTGAGAACAAATTGAGGACTGATGAGGGTGCAGGGAAGGGGAAGGGGGTGATGGACTTGGAGGAGGGCACTTGTTGGGATGAGCACTGGGTGTTGTATGAAAGCAAACGACATAAACTATAAAAGAAAAATAAATAAATAAACATAAAAAAATAGAATTACCATATGACATAGCAATTCCACTTCTGGCAATGTACCTCAAAGGTATTGAAAGCAGAATCTTAAAGAAATATTTGCACATTCATATTTATAGTGATATTATTTGCAATAGCCAAAAGATAGAAGCAGCCCAAGTGTCCATCAATGGATAAATAAAAAAGACAAACACTCTTATGATTCCACTTCGGTGGGGTACCTAGGATAGTAAAATTTATAGAGACACTAAGTAGGATGGTGGTTACCAAGAGCTGGGAGTAGATTGAAATAGGGAGTTGTTGTTTGATGGATATAGAGGTTCACTTTTGCAAGATGAAGAGTTCTGGAGAAGGATGGGAGGGATGGTTGCACAAAACTGGGAATGCTTGACACTACTGAACTAAACACTTAAAATGATCAGGTGATAAATTTCATCTTTATGTGTGTTTTACCACAATTTAAAATAAAAATAAAAATTCAAAAGACTGTATTTCTCCTTGACATTACTTTAGTGTTAAAGGAGTCTTCTGCATACTATTTCTCCATACAGCCCGGCAAAGACAAGCAGCAGGTGACCATGATTTGATCAGAGTTAAAATTTTCTCTCTCCTTCAGCACTTAATCAAGGTTAAAAGGTGTATTGTTACAAACTGCACCATCCTAAACAAATAAAATATATGTAGACCAACCTCTTTAGGGAAATGCTCCATCGGCAGTGATCCTACCCAGTTTTCTGCCACTCACAGGATGAGCATTAGTTACAAACAAACATCCAAATCTCACTTTCTGTTACTTGGGTTTTTATCAATAAACAAACGTTCATCAAGCACACCTGCCTCATATATGCACCGCAAAAAGCCTAGGGCTGATTCAGAATTACCACATCAATGACTTAATCCAAGTATAAAGTGATGTGTTTACTCTGCCACACATGAGTTAGTCATTGCTATTCCACTGCATACTTGCGACATTATACAATGCCCACGCTGTTCTTGATAAGGGGATTTTGGCCACAGCTTATTCTTGAAGCATAACATTTGCCAGATGCTCTGGGTAGCTGCCCAATAATCCTCAGTCCTGCCACTTCTTCCTGGCTAGCACAATGTCTAAACCCGAAGCCGGGTCCCGGCGCGCTCGTCCCCGGCGTTTGGCTGCACCTATCTCGTCCACCCCGACCCGCAGGGCGGAGAATCGGCGCTTGTTCTTTTCCTGAGGGAGGGAGAGAAAAAGGGGGCAGGAGAGGGAGACGCAGAGAGTAAAGACACAACTCACGGTTTCCGATCAGGCAAAAGAGAGAGAGAGCTTTATTTAGAAAACTGTCTCTTATAAAGATTTCAAGGCGGGAAAAACAAAGCAGCTGACCTACGTCAGTTACCAGGTAAACAGAGTCAAATGAATATTAAAAAGAAACGCCCAGTCTTGCCTCAGCAATGTGGGAAGGGGGGAGTTAGCACCGAATACGGTTTTGATCTTTTGTACACCTTGACCACTTTACGTCTGACCCAGCAAGACAGACGCCAAAGTTATTTTGGCCATCTCCAGCTTCCAGATGCAAATCTTGTTTACTGGTTCACTCTCCGGAGAGTGATAATCCTTGCCTGAGATAGACAGAAAACTTGGCGGCGGCCCCCGATAGCACAATCACCCATCTCTATTATTAAGCGGGTTCTGGGGTGCCTGGGTGGCTCAATTCGTTGAGTGTCCAACTTTGGCTCGGGTCATGATCTCACAATTTCTAAGTTCTAGCCCCTCATTGGATCCGGCTCTCTGCTGTCAGTGCAGAACCTCCTTTGGATCCTATGTCTCCCTCTCTTTCTGCCTCTTGCCTGCTCTCTCTCTCCTTCTCTCTCTCTCTCTCTCTGTCTCTCTCAAGTAAATAAACATTTAAAAATAATAAAATTAAATTAAATTAAATTTAAAAAAACAGGTGCTCACTTTCTCAGTGCTCCATGTAATCAGGGGGTGAAACTTATGAATCATGGTCCACAGGACCTAAGGGGAAATCTGAGAATCTATGGGAAAGATTTATCTCTCTAATAATAAAGATGTGAGGAGAAACTGTGTTGGTTTGCAACCTAGGGAGTTACCAGGGTAAGTTCTGAAAATGGCCCCTGTGCACAGAGGGCAAGGAGAGACTGAAGGATTAGGTAGGCTATTTCAGACTGGTGGGTAACAGGGTAAATGAGCAAAGGAACTTACAGAGCTTATTTTGCATGACCACAGGACAAGTAGATCCCCACATCCACCTGCCAGGATTTTTAAAGTATATATACAGGTCTTGAACTCTCTGGCTCCACTGGCTGGAACACCATTTCTGGCACCAACATGCCTCCAAATACCAGTGAATTATAGGTTGTTGGGATATGACTTTCTTCTTTGAACTAAATTTTTTTTACATCAATCATCCTCTCTCTGCTTTCTGATCATAAGAATTATGCATGTTGATGGTTCTCTTTTTTTAATTTGTTAATGTTTTTTATTTATTTTTGAGACAGAGGGAGACAGAGCAGGAGTGGGAGGGGCAGAGAGAGAGGAAGACACAGAATCGGAAGCAGGCTTCAGGCTCTGAGCTGTCATAACAGAGCCCGACATGGAGCTCGAACCCACGAACTGTGAGATCATGACTTGAGTCGAAGTCAGAGGCTTAACCGACTGAGCCACCCAGGGGCCCCAATAGTTCTCTTTTTTAATGGAACAAAGTGAATGATAGCAGAATATCCCAAAAGTACCATGAATAAATGAATTTTCTACCTGCTAATAAGCCTCACACCAAATGGTGAGATATAGGGAACTCTTTACTTTTTGAATGTTTTGTGAGTTTATGAAAATTATTTTCTGACATATTTATTTGAGTTCCAAAATGAAGCTCATTCTACTGAAAGCAGACTTTTCTATGGATTCATCTGATTAAGAAGGCATGAGATTCTAAAGGACCTGAGAAGAGGTCTCTCTGAAGCCTATTTGAAACTCAAGTGGAAGCCATCCAGGAGTCATCAATGAAAAGGAGTCAACATGTGCAGACTTTCTTATAATCCAAGGCCGGTTTCCCTGTAGCAGCTACATATTACCAGAGAATATGTACCCCAGATCTTTTTGGGACTCTTGATATTTGGGCACAATACAAATTGAGTAAGAAAAGTGGACGAAAATCCCTGGATCCGTGCAGGATTAATTTATTTAAAAATAAAACAGAAAAATACTCAACATGCAAAAGTCTTGTGAAGAAAATGAAGGAAAACCACAAAACACGCCAAAGTCTGAGGCAGACCATCCTTCAGAAGATGTACCAAGGAGCCTGAAGGAAATCCTCACACTTCTAAAGAAGGTTCAAGCCAGGATCCAGAAGGAAACCTCAGAGGAGGGCTACCCACCTGACCAAGGTTTGTTGTAATTTTTTTTCAGTTTTTCATTTTTTTAAATTTCATTTAAATTCTAGTCAGTTAACATATAGTGTAGTATTATTTTCAGAAGTAGGATTTAATGATTCATCACTTACATATACCATCCAGTATTCAACAAGACAAGTGTCCTCCTTAATACACATCTCCCATTCAGCTCTACCCCACTCACCTCCCTCCATCGACCCTCAGTTGGTTCTCTGTCTTTTAGAGTATCTTATGGCTTGTTTCCCTCTCTTTTTCCCTTTTCCCTTATGTCCATCTGTTTTGTTTCTTAAATTCCACACATAAGTGAAGTCATATGGTATTTGTCTTTCTCTGACTGACTTATCGTGCTTAGCATAATACACTCTAGGTCCATCCAACGTCATTACAAATGGCAAGATCTCATTCCTTTTGATGGCTGACTAATATTCCATTGTGTATATATGCCACGTCTTCTTTATCTTTCATCAGTCAATGGACATTTGGGCTCTTTCCATAGTTTGGCTATTGTTGATATGGCTGCTATAAACATTGGAGTGCATGTACCCCTTCAAATTTTTATTTTTGTATCCTTTTGGAAAATACCTAATATTGCAATTGCTGGATTGTAGGATAGTTTTATATTTAGTTTTTTGAGAAACCTTCATTATGTTCCCCAGAGTGGCTGCACCAGTTTGCATTCCCACCAACAGTGCATAGGTTTCCCCTGTCCCTGCGTCCTCCCCAACGCTTGTGTTTCTTGGGTTGTTTTTAGTTGTTAATGTTTAAATTCTGACAGGTGTGAGGTGCTAGCTCATCGTGTTTTGAATTGTATTTCCCTGATGATGAGTGATGTTGAGCATCTTTTCATGTGTCTGTTTGCCATCTGTATATCTTCTTTAGAGAAATGTCTGTTCACGTCTTCTGCCCTTTTTTTAAACAAGATTATTTGGCTTGGGGGTGTTCAGGTTGATAAATTCTTTATAGATTTTGTATACTAACCCTTTAACTGATATGCCATTTGCAAATATCATCTCCCATTCCATTGGTTGCCTTTTAGTTTTGTGGATTGCTTCCTTCGCTATACAGACATGTTTCATCTTGATGAAGTCCAAATAGTTTATTTTTGCTTTTGTTTCCCTTGCCTCAGGAGAAATAGCTAGTAAGCGGTTGTTATGGCTATATCAAAGATGTTACTTACTGCTTTCTCCTGTAGGATTTTGATGTTTTTCTGTCTCACATTTGGGTCTTTCATTCATTTTGAATTTATTTTTGTGTATGGTAGAGGAAAGTGATCCTTTTTTTTAATTTATTTAATGTAATAGTTTATTGTCAAATTGGTTTCCATATAACACCCAGTGCTCTTTCCCACAAGTGCCCTCCTCCATTATCACCACCTCCCTTTCCTCTCCCCCTCCCCCTTCAACCCTCGGGCTTGTTTTCAGTATTCAATAGTCTCTCAGGTTTTGCATCCCTCTCTCTCCCCAACTCTCTTTACTCCTTCCCCTCTGCATGATCCTCCATTAGGTTTCTCCTGTTCTCCTGTTAGACCTATGAGTGCAAACATATGGTATCTGTCCTCTGCCTGACTTATTTCGCTTAGCATGACACCCTCGAGGTCCATCCACGTTGCTACAAAAGGCCAGATTTCATTCTTTCTCATTGCCATCTAGTACTCCATTGTGTATATATACCACATCTTCTGGATCCATTCATCAGGTGATGGACATTTAGGCTCTTTCCATGATTTGGCTATTGTTGACAGTGCTGCTATGAACATTGGGGTGCATGTGCCCCTATGCATCAGCACTTCTTGATCCTTTCTTGATGAATGAAAGTGATTTATTCTTTTACATATTGCTGTCCAGTTTTCCCAGTAGCATTTGTAGAAGAGACTGTCTTTTTTTCTATTGGATATTCTTTCCTGCTTTGTTGAAGATTAGTTGATCATTTGGTTGTGGATACATTTCTGGGTTTACTATTCTGTTCCATTGATCCATGTGTCTCTTTTTATGCCAGAACCATACTGTCTTGATCACTACATCTTTGTAATATAACTTAAAGTTCAGAATTGTGATGCCTCAGCTTTTTTTTTCTTATTTTTTGCAAGATTGCTTTAACTATCCAAGATCTTTAGTGGTTCCATACAAATTTTAGGACTGTTTGTTCTAGTTCTGTGAAAAAATGCTGCTTGTGTTTTGATAGGTATTACATTAGATGTGTGTATTGCTTTGGGTAGTATAGACATTTCAACAATGTTTGTTATTCCAATCCGTAAGCATGAAATGTTTTTCCATTTCTTTGTCTCCTCTTCACCTTCTTTCATAAGTGTTTTGTAGTTTTCAGAGTACATATCTGTTACCTCTTCAGTTACGTTTATTCCTAGGTAATTTATGAGTTCTGGTGCAATTGTAAACGGGATCAATTCTTTGATTTCTCTTTCTACTGCTTCATTATTGGTGTCTAGAAATGAAACAGATTTCTGCACATTGATTTTGTATCCTGAGACATTGCTGAATTTGTATATCAGTTCTAGCATTTTTGGTGTAGTCTTTTGGGTTTTCTATATAGAGTATCATATCAACTGCAAATAATGGAAGTTTTATTTTTTCCTTGGCAGCTTGGATGCCTTTTATTTCTTTGTGTTGTCTGATTGCTGTGGCTAGGACTTCCAGTACTATGTTAAATAATAGTGGTGAGAGTGGGCATTCTTTTTTTTTTTTTTCCTGATCACAGATAAAAAGCTGTCAGTTTTTCCCCACTTGGGATGATATTAGCTGTGGGTCATTCATATATGGTCTTTATTATGTTGAAGTGTGTTCCCTCTGTCCCTACTTTGTTGAGGGTTTTGATCAAGAATGAACTTTGTCAAGTGGTTTTCCTGCATCTCTTGAAACGATCATATGGTTCTTATTCTTTCGTTTATTAATGTGGTGTATCATGTTGATTGCTTTGTGAATATAGAACCACTCTTGCAACCCAGGAACAAAGCCTACTTGATTTTGGTGAATGACTCTTTGAATTAGTGTTGAATTTGATTTGCTAGCATTCTGCTAAGAATTTTTGCATACATGCTCATCTGGGATATTGGCCTATAATTCTCTTTTTTTCAGCGGGGTCTTTGTCTGGTTTTGGAATCAAGAAATGCTGGCCTCATAGAATGAGTTTGGTAGTTTTCTTTCCTTTTTTTAAACAAAATTTTTTTAATGTTTTATTTATTTTTGAGAGAGAGAGAGAGAGCGTGAGCAGGGGAGGGTCAGAGAGAGAGGGAGACACAGAATCCGAAGACAGGCTCCAGACTCTGAGCTAGCTGTCAGCACAGAGCCTGATACAGGGCTCGAACCCAGGAACCACAAGATCGCGCCCTGAGCCGAAGCCTGATCCTCAACCGGCTGATCCACCCAGGCGCCCCTCCTTCCTTCCTTTCATATTTTATAAAAATTTTTGAGAAGAATAGGTATTAACTTTTGTTTAAATGTCTGATAGAATTCCTCTGGAAGCCATCTGGCCCTGGACTTTTGTTTGTTGAGAGATTTTTGATTACTGATTCAATTTCTTGGTTATGGGTCTGTCAAATATTCTATTCAATCCTGTTTCAGCTTGGGTAGTTTATATGTTTTGAGGAATTTATTTACCCATTTCTTCCAGATTGCCTAACTTTTTGGCATATAACTTTTTATAATATTCTCTTATAATAGTTTGTATTTCTGTAGTGTTGTTTGTGATCTCTTCTCTCTCATTTGTTATTTTATTTATTTGAGCCCTTTCTCTTTCTTATTGATAAGTCTGGCCAGGGGGTTACCAACTTTGTTAATTTTTTTCTAAGAACCAGATCTTAGTTTCATTGATCTGCTATACTGTTTGTTTCTATATCTTTTACTACTCCTCTAATGCTTATTATTTCCCTCCTTCTGCTGGTTTTAAGTTTCATTTGCTGTTCTTTTTCTAGATTCTTAGGTATAAAGTTAGGTTGCATATTTAAGATTTTTCTTATGACCATTTTTGCTGCATCTTAAAGGTTTTTGACCATCGTGCATTCTTTTTTTTTTTTAATAGTTTATTGTCAAATTGGTTTCCATATAACACCCAGTGCTCTTCCCCACAAGTGCCCCCCTCCGTTACCACCACCTCCCTTTCCCCTCCCCCTCCCCTTTCAACCCTTGGTTCGTTTTCAGTATTCAATAGTCTCTCAGGTTTTGCATCCCTCTCTCTCCGCAACTCTCCTTCCCCCTTCCCCTCCCTCTGGTCCTCCATTAGGTTTCTCCTGTTAGACCTATTTATTTCTATGTATTTTTTTAATTTCTTCAATTTTCTGGTTGATTTGTTCATTCTTCAATAGGATGTTCTTTAATCTCCATGTATTTATAATCTCTCTGAATTTTTTCTTGTGGTGGACTTCAACTTTCATAGCAACGTGGTTGGGAAATATACATGATATGTTCTCATTCTTTTTGTACTTCTTGAGGCCTGATTTGTGAACTAGTATGTGATCTCTTCTGGGGTATGCCTCATATGCATTTGAAAATATGTGTATTTTGTGGCTTTAGGATGAAATGTTCTGAATATATCTGTTAAATTCATCTGGTCCAGTGTGTCATTCAAAACCATTGTTTCCTTGTTGATTTTCTGCTTAGATGACTTGTTCATTGATGTAAGTGCAGCGTTAAAGTCCCCTAATATTATTGTGTTCTTATCAATAGATTACTTTATGTTTGTTGTTAATATTTGGGTGTATCCAAGTTGGCATAAATATTTACAGTCATTAGATCTTTCTGATGGATAGACCTCTTTATTATTATATATTGCCCTTCTTCACTCTTGTTACAGTCTTTGGTTTAAAAATCTGGTTTGTCTGACATAAGTATGGCTACTCTGGCTTCTTTTGACATTCATTTGCATGGTAAATGGTCCTGTATCCTCTCACTTTCAATCTACAGGTGTCTTTATTGTTTTTAATTAATCAATTTATTTTTTAAATTATATCCAAGTTAGCATATAGTGCAATAATGATTTCAAGAGTAGATTCCAGTGATTCATCCCCTATGTATAACACCCAGTACTCATCCCAGCAAGTGTCTTCCTTAATGCCCCTTACCCATTTAGCTCATCCCCTGTCCTACAACCCCTCCAGCAACCCTGTGTTTGTTCTCTATATTTAAGAGTATCTTATGTTTTGTCCTCCTCCTTGTTTTTATATTATTTTTGCTTTCCTTCCCTTATGTTCATCTGTTCTGTATCTTAAATTCCTCATATGAGTGAAGTCATATGATATTTGTCTTTCTCTGACTAATTTTGCTTAGCATAATACCCTCCAGTTCCATTCACGTAGTTGCAAATGACAAGACTTCATTCTTTTTGATTGCGTGTAGATGTCTTTAGTTCTAAAGAGTCCCTTGTAATCAGCATATTAATGGGTCTTGTTTTTTTTTAATCCATTACGACATCTTATATCTTCTGATGGGAGCATTTAGTCCATTTCCATTCAGAGTAATTATTGATAGATATTAATTTAGTGCCATTTAATTGCTTGTTTTGTTGTTTCTGGATATTTTCTCTGCTTCTTTCTAGTATTTTTTTTTCCCACTCAAATACTCCCCTTTAATATTTCTTGAAGGACTGGGTTACTGGTCACAAACTTCTTTGGTTTTTGTTTGTCTAGGAAACTCTTTATCCTTCCTTCTATTCTTTTTTGTTGTTGTTGAGAGAGAGAGAGAGGGCACAAGTGAGCAAGGGGTAGAGGGAGAAAATCCCAGGAGGGGCAGAAAGAAAGAGAGAGAGAGAGAGAAAGGAGGAGGGAGAGAGAGGCGGGGCTCACCTGAAGCAGGCCTCATGCTCACCCAAAGTGGGGCAGGAGGTCATTAAATATGAGACTCAAACTCACTAACCATGAAATTATGACCTGAGCCAAAGTCAGATGTGTAATGACTGAGTCACCCAGGCACCCTATCCCTCCTTCTATTCTGAATTATCACCTTGCTGGATAGAGTATTATTGGTTGTAGGTTTTTTAAAAATATTTTATTTCTTTTTGAGAGAGAGAGAGAGAGCAAGCGAGAGCATGAGCAGAGGAGAGTCAGAGAGAGAGAGAGATACAAAATCCGAAGACAGGCTCCAGGCTCTGAGCTAGCTGTCAGTACAGAGCCTGACATGGGGCTCAAACCCACGAATGTGAGATCATGACCTATGCTGAAGTCTGACACTCAACTGACTCAGCCACCCAGGCACCCTGGTTGTAGATTTTTTTTCAACATGTTGAATATATCCTGTCACTCCCTTCTGGCCTGCCACATTTTTGTGGAGAGATCTGCTGTTAACATTATCTTTCTTCCCTTATAAATTAGGGCCTTCTTTTCTCTTGCTGCTTTTGGGATTTTTTTTCTTTATCTCTATATTTTGCAAATTTAACTACAATAAGTCTTGGTGTTAACCTGCTTTTTTTATTTTGATGGAAGTTCTCTGTGCTCCCTGAATTTGGAAGTCTGTTTCCTTCCCAGATAAGGGAAGTTTTCATCTATAATTTCCTCAAATAAACCTTTTGCCTCCTTTTCTCTCTTCTTTTTCTGGGACACCTCTGATACAAATCTATTAGATTTCATGGTGTCACTGAGTTCCCTGTCTAATTTGGTGATCCAAGATTTTTCTTTCCCTCCTTTGATCAACTTCATTCCCCCCCCCCCCCCCATAATTCTATCTTTTAAGTCACTTATTCATTTATCTGCTTCTTCCATCCTTGTGGTCATTGTAGCCAGTCCGTTTTGAATCTTGATTATTGCATTTTTCATTTTGGTCTAATTGGTTTTAAGCTCTTATCTCTGCAGTAAGGGACTCCCTGGTGTCTTCTATGCTTTTCTGAAGCCCAGATAGTGTCCTTATTATTGTTGCTTTAAATTTTGGGTCAGGCATATTATTTATATCTGATTCAATTAGCTCCCTGGCTGAAACCTTTTCTTGTTCTTTCCTTTGAGATGAGATCCTCTTTCATGGCATTCTGTCTAGGTCTCTGTCCTCTTCTCTGTGTTAGGAAAGCCTGTTATGTTTCCTGTTTCTGAAAGTCATGGCTTTATGAAGAAGAGGTCATATAAGATCCAGAGTCAGGTGCGTCAGTAATTGTTTCTGGTGTATGCTATGAGCACTCTGCTGCTGTGTTATGGGTGCTCTATCCTTTGAGTCAGTTCTCTGCAGTTTCTCTTTGCCTGCAAAGGGAAGTATTTGGGCCTTGTCAAGAGTGTGGTGAGTTTTAACTAGGTCTGTTTATTAAAAGAGACTTGATTTCCGACTTTGGCTCAGGTCATGATCTCATGGTTCATGGGTTTGAGCCCCATGTCGGGCTCTGTGTTGACAGCTAGCTCAGAGCCTGGAGCCTGTCTTCAGATTCTGTGTCGCCCTCTTTCTCTGACCCTTCCCTGTTCATGCTGTCTCTCTCTCTCTTAAAATTAAATAAAAACATTTTTAAAAAACTTAAAAGAGACTTGATGTGTTATTTCCACTAGAGCTTAAGCTTTGCAGAACTTTATGGTGAGTAAGATGGTACATGTGGAGATTTGTGCTGGTCTTCTGGGGAATGGGCCCACTGTGCTGGTTTTCGGGTTCACTTGCCCATGAAAAGCATTAGTGTAGGGGGTGGGGTGGGTCTTGGTGTAAATAATTTAGGCATCCAGTGTTGGCAGTGTCCTGTTTACTGAAGTTAAATTATGCTGAGGGGAGGTGGTGGGGGAAGGGAAGCAGGAATGGTGCCAGTCTAGCTCCTTTGTCTGCAGAGAGGGGATTTTGTGCTTGGTGCTGTCAGGAAAGCCCTTCCAGAAGACTGAATAAATTTCCCTCATGGGTCTTAAGTGTTTTTCACTTCACTCCTTACACACTGTGTCCGATTTGCTTCCCTGCCTAAAGAAGCACAGTGCACTTTGGGCTTTATCCCAGTCAGCCCGGATGAGTTCTAAAACTACTAACTTTAGGAACCTGATGTGGTGAGAACTTGCACTGGTCTTGTGAGGGATGGTCTCACCACACTGGGATTGATACAGATTTCACTCAGAAGAGCAGTCACACCAGAGCTCAGGAACATGGAATTTGAAACAAAGGACACTAAGGGGCCAGTGTCCAAGTTAGCGTCCCTTGGCATGATGTCTCCATGCTTATGCTAAGCGGTGGATATGTCATTCACTGGCTCCTTTGTCCCTGGAAAGGCAATGCAACCTCTCTCAGATGTGCTCCAAGAAGGGGAACAGTCTCTCCCACTGTATCTCAGGAGATCCTCTAATCATGCTATCTGCCCCTGGTTACTTGCCTGCCTTCTCTACAGGAGCACTGCAACAATCTCAGGGCTCTTATCAGCCACAGCATGGATCTCTAAAACTCCAGTGTTTGAGTTTCATTGGTTGAAAAAAATTCACAAAAATTAGCCTCTCATTTTCACAGTCAATGACTTTGGGCAAGTGTTTTCCTATGCAATCTCCTGGGCTCTTCTCTCTCTCTCTTTTCTCTCCTCTATCTCTATCTCTATCTCTGTCTCTCTCCTCTCCTCGATCTCTCTGTGACCTGGGCTCCCTCCCCTCCATCATACCTGAGATCTGTTTATCCCCCAAACCATGTCTCTGTACCTCCTAGCTTCCAGTGTGGCCTCCTCTCTCCCTCTACTTATGCAGTCTGTTCCGTCAGTCTTCATATCTACCTCTTGAGTAGTCATACTTATTTAATGTTTATCTATCTGTGCTCAAGGGATAAGAAAAGCATAGGGTCTTCCTACTACTCTGCCATCTTAACTCCTCAACCCTCTAGTATATTTTTAATTTCAGTATTGAGTTCTTCTTCATCTTGGATTGGCTCTTTTTTATATTTTCTAACTCTATTGACATTCTCACTGAGATACTCCACTCTTTTCTCAAGTTCAGTAAGTATCTTTATGACCATTACTTTGAATTCTTTACCAGGCATATTACTTGTCTCCATGTCATTTAGCTCTTTTTCTGTGCTCTTATTTTGTTCTTTCATTTGGGACATATTCTTCTGTCTCCTTATTTTATCTAACTCTCTATGCTTGTTTCTATATATGAAAAAAGTCAATTATATCTCTAGGTCTTAAGTGTAGTGGCCTTATGGGGCACCTGGGTGGCTCAATGGGTTAAGCATCCAAATCTTGCCTTCAGTTCAGGTCATGATCTCACAGTTTCATGACTTTGAGCCCCACATCAAGCTCTGCACTGACAGCACAAAGCCTGCTTGAGATTCTCTCTGTCTCTCTCTCTATCTCTCATCCTCTGCCCCTCCTCTGTTTACCCTGTTTCTGTCACTCTCAAAATAAACTTAATAAATAAACAAAGTAGTGGCCTTATGAAGAAGAAGAGGTCCTGTAGTGCTCTGTCACACACTGTCCCCTGTTCATTAGATCCAGGAGCTTCAGGGTTGTCTCCTATGTGGGTTGTGTATTCCTGGTGTTGTGGCTGAGCCTCATTTGCCTCAGTCCACTTGGCTGCAATGGCCCACTCTGCCTGTTGTGGACTGAGTTTGGACCCAATGCTGTTAAGTGATTAGTCTGGAGCTTCCATAGCCTTGTAGTTGTGAGGTATCAGCAGTCAGACCAGATGTTTCCCCAGTCCATATGTTGGGGCTGCAGTAGTACTGACATTCAGGGACTCTCCCTGCCTTGTCCCCTGAGGCTTTTGTTTGTGGACAAGGCCAACAGTCAGAATGGGTGCCTGACCCCATCCATCTCCTGGGGATGCAGTGACCCTGAACTGCAGGACTCTTTCCCTGTCCTGCCTGATGAGAGGTTTTTGTTGGTGGACAGGCTGACGGTTAGATCATATGCCTGCCTCCAGTGCATCTGTTGAAACTACAGAAGAACTGATCATCAGGGCACTCTCTGTACTGCCATTTCTAAGGTTCATCTGCTAGGACTGCATTTGAAATCGTTGTTCCCTCTTCCCAAGGCAGAGCCACTTTGGAGTGACATCAGTTCCTGCAAGGACTGCTTGCACAATGAGACATAGCAGGAGCCACTTTGGAGGGCCTCCGGCCAACTAGGGTGGGCTAAATGGAATGGATCTCAAAGACAACATGGGGGCAGGGAGCATGGTGTTAGTAAGGTAAATGGAGAGTGTCTGGGGTCATTCCCAAGAGTGTCTGGCTATTTAGGCTGTGGAGGACAACAGGTAAATGGCATCCAGCAACTTCTTTGTTCCTGGGGAAGTCGTCTAAAGATCCCTGCCCCTCCAGCACACATTCTGAGATTAGCAAACAAATCTCCCTCATGTATCCCCAGGAACTTTTCAAACTGTGCTTCTATGCTGTATCTTAGTGGGGTTCTTTGATATGTTATCTCCTTAAAGACTGGGACTCAGGTTCTTATTGCCCTCTGACTCTCCCAGAGCCCACTGATTTTTTTAAAGTACTCAAAGTTAAGCCCCACTGGTTGAAAAGAAAAAAAAAGCCTACAAAGTTGAGCCCTACTTTGTTATAGCGACATGTCTTCCCAGTGCAAGTTCCCTGTGCCTGGGGTGCCTGCTATGCTATCTGCTTCTCTATATTCTCTGTGCTTGTAGTGTCCCTTCCATTTGTGGTCGGTCTCATGGGGAGTTTATTTCTTGATGGTATCTCCTCCCTCTTGTGCTTTTTGATATGAGCCCCTCTCTATGATTAACTGTAGAAAGTCTGTTCTTCTAGTCTTTAGGTCATTTTTCTGGGTTGGTTACCCTGATGTGGCTACTATGTAGGTGTGTCTGTGGGTTGAGGTAAGCTGAGGATCCCCCTCTGCTACCATCTCCCCAAAAGTCTTCAACAGTTATCATTCTTTAAGTAACAATGACTGTTCTTTAAGGGAAAAGAAAACTTACTGTTTCCTAATTGGTATGTCCCCTCAGCATTGGTTTGATTATTCTAATCTTGAGGCAGAACTCACTAATTTGGAGGTTTGCAGAGTTTGACTTCATAAGATATTAATGTCCAGTCTGCTTTCCGGTACTAAAAAGAGTTTAAACCCCATGTTTTCATGGAGGAGAATGTCCAACGTGTGTTGTGAAGGAGACCTTTCTGATCATAATGAATTGTCCTCTGTATCTGTCAATGGTGCTGAGGTGGGGCAGAAAACTCCTGAAGGTTACCATGTAACACAATACATTTAGCTCTAGTACCAACTAGAACCATCATTTTTTGTTTATTTCTGGGGAACTATTGTAAGCTCAACATGAGGTCTCCAGTTGCCTCCAATGGCTCTGACCTGGAGACAGTCTTGGCCTGATTCCTATACCTGGAGAGTAAGAGGCACCAACCCTGAATAGGAGAATATTCCTGAGGACTCTACTGGAGCAGGCAGGACCTCAAGGATGGTAGGGGCAGGTGGGACAGGTATTAACTGGTGTTCAGGTTTGAAGGCACAGTTATGAGGTTTCCTGAGGTTTCCAGTCTTTCTTTTCAGGTATGGTCTTAGCAGCAGCGAGATGAAAACACATTTGCTTCTGGATTATTTTTATCAGACTCTTTATGGTTATATTGGGATTGTCTTTTTGCTTTTTGAGTTCCTCTCTGTCTTGGGTCTTTCCCATAGCCTGTTTCCAGGCTTTGTCAGTTTCCCCCCAGATCAGCAATAGATTGTCCAACATCATCAAAATGTCTCATCTTATGACTGGGCTCAGCATGGATATCAGTGTCCCATAGCAGGTGCTGAGGGTAGACTGAGTTATCTTGGTTTTCGTTCCTGCAGTAAATGTCACCTAATCAGGGCTTTCAAAAACTGGGTCATTCCCAACTCCATAAGAATTTGTTGTAACTCTTCATAGATCTATAGGTTACCAGGGTACCGCATGCCAAGGGAGATTCCCTCTCATTGGGCCAAGGCTCCCTGCAGGCTAGAATAATCCAATCTCTAAGGGAGTGAGTAACTTTAAACACCTGAGCACCATGCCAGCATGGCTGGAAGGCTGGGTGTATGTTGTTGTTGCTCGTTTTCTCTGTCTCCTGTCTGGTTAGAGAGATGCCATCACCCACCATATCCCATAGCTGCACTAACCATGCCAGGATACTCTCCCTGGGCTTTCCCTGAACTTGGCAGTTATATTAATAAGCTCAGGGAGAGTATATTCTCTCATCATGAACATTTCCTGAACTGGGGGCTGCCCCACTGGCTGGGACTCCTGTTGCTCTGTATTAAGGGTCAAACAGCACCAAGTGTTTCATTCATTTCACTGCCAACCACCATCACATCCTCCTCCTCACTTTCTTCACTTTCCCAGGTATTCCATCTCTTAATGTCCCAATCAGGCTTTGTCATAAGCCTTTGGACCTTACTGCATAGCAGCTTGTCATCTCCTAGTTTGCAAAGAAGAATGCTAGGATATCCAACTAATTATTCTGCTCCTGTGCCCTGTCTTCCAGCCCTCAAAGCCAGCAGAGTAGTGGAAACCCATCCATCTTTCTCTAACCTCAGCTCTTCTTCCAACTTTATAACACAAGTTTCAGCTTCTAGTTGAGGATTAATGGCCAGCTCACAGTAAAAGCCAGCCCACTACATAGCCATGTGTTTCCCTTTTCTGCTGCACTGCACTCTGCACAGTTCCTCAAACAACAGCATCTGACTAGTCACCATTTAGGGGACATCCTGTACTCCTGCAGTGGTCCACAAGGATGTGACCTATGGCTCATCCCTCCCCCACAAAAAGGTCATGAAACAAGCCCCAAGACCCATTTTTAGGTCTCCTGGCTGGCTAACAAGTTGTTGGTTTGCAACCTCAGGTATTCCCAGGATGAAATTTGGAACACGCTCCCATACTGGAGGCAGACTGAAAGAGCCAGGCAACTCTAGATTGGTAGATAGTAGGGTCACTTATTAGTGAGGGAAATAAGAGGCTTGACTTGGGCAGCTTCAAAAAAGTAGGTCTTTACACTGGCCCACCAGAATCTTAGGTTTATATAGAGACCTTAACTAAGTTCAGGCACATGCACCGTCCAGATAGACTCAATAATGCATTGCTCTTTTAGGGCTGTGTCATTCAAAATGGCTCCCACTGTGGGAATAGTGGGCAGAGTATACATTGCCAGCACAGAGCAGGGTGTGAGAAGCCTCTATATACCCAGGGCCAACCAATGGTCATGTCCTCTTGATGACCTCCTCCAAAAACTGCTCCTCTTGCTTTTGGGCATTATTATCCAACAACAAAAATGCCTGGAGCTATGGCAGCCATCTTGCAATGATGTCTAAGACAAAAGCATCACAAGATGGATGCATCTTAGTGCCATTATATCTGGACCTCATGTGGGAAGGCTTTTGATTGTCCCTTGTTACTTACAGCCAAGAGCAACCTTCCAGCATAGACATTAACTTCACTGCTGCTGCATCTTGGAAACTATGTGACTTGTACATACCTTTGCTCTAAGAGCAACTTTGATTTATGCCACTGTAGTTTTGCTGTCTTCTCTGTATTTAATGATAAAATTATTGCCTTGGGATGGGGAAGCAATATGTTGCAGTCATTCTAATATTTGTTGCCTTATCTGAGAGGTCATTATGTCATGTGTGAAAATGACACAAAAGCTTTGATAGCTTTATGCCACTTGACAAAGTTTCATAATGGACAACACCCTAGGAGAAAAAAGATATGTGATCCAATAAAATCCAGTTTCAGTGGTATAATATATTCTAGATATGTTTAAATTTTGACTCAGAACCACTCATCCCACCATTCACACATCCCTATACTAAATGTGCACTAGAACCTCATTCAATATTGATTTTGATAATATTATTCTAAGTTGCAGCAATTTACTTTTTTTTTAATCACAACTTTTATCTTCAAAGAAAAATTTTTGAGCCATTGATCCATTTTTGTGATTTGGGGATATAACACAACACAATGGCAACCCTGAAAAAAATGCAAATAAAATGAATGTAAGCAATAATATGCAGAGGAAAATAACACGCCTTCATTTTAGACAAGAGACCACTGGAGTCCTTGGAGTCTATGGACAACCTTTAGGAACACAATTACTAAAGCTATGGCAGGATTTACATAAAAGTCTATTCATGGAAAGGATTTCTATAAAGGACTATTTTTCAGCTTCCCCTAAATCACTCATCAACTGCCTCACCCTTCTGTGTTTCTATTCAAACATCCACATAGCCCAAACATCTAGGGAGTGGCAGCAGCAATGGGATCTCTCCAGGGCAGGGAATGGCTTGCTCAGTGCCACGTACCACTTTGTGCTTTATGCTAAGATCGGTGACATAATAGTAAGAATGGCCTTATTTGGGGCAGCAGATCTCTGATATAGGACTTCGGAGTGCCCTGTAATCACTTACCATATGCAAACAATGTCCCCTTTGCTATATCCTAGGATTTGTAAGAAACACCTGTGTGTTTGTTACTCTGTGTTTTCCAGGCAAGCCCCTTTTTCAAGTCCCTGCTACAGCCCCATTAACTTCCCATAAGTGACAGCTTTGAAAATCGGGTGAATAGATTAAGAAGTCAGGTTACCCCAACATAGGGACGTTAATAATCCTCATTCTATTTAACCTACTTGTCCTGGCCCCAGGCTTCAGGGCTGTCCAGTGTCCACCATGGTTAGGGGACACCATGATCTGATCACTATATAGGACTCACATTCCTAAAAGGCCTTAATTTTAGACCTTTGACATATTTTCCAATGAAGATACATACATTGTTTTTGTGCATTGTGTTAACTTATTAATATAAACATTTAAAATACACTTCATAATTATGTTTCAGCATTTCTTCATTTGCCATATTTGGGACTTCAAAAAATGGAAGTATCCTGGGCCTCTTGATCTCTTGAGAGATGCTGGAGGTAGCTGAGCCAGAGTGACATTGGTGCAATACCCCTGCTGGGGTTCAACTTCTCCCTCCCAGTCAGCAATGCTGACAAAGGCTGGAAGCCATGTTTACAAATTCCAATGTGTAGACATTTTTTCCCAATTTAGCTTCAAAGTCTGGACTGAGATTCCTGAGACAAAGAGCTGATACTGACAGTGTTTTACTAGGAATGAGGATGATAGGAAGGCACAGAGCAACTCATGGTATGTACATCAAAACCCACTTTCTGGAAATTCAACTGAATTCCTAACATCAAGTTGGAGAGTTCAGGTGTTATCCTGTGTTAATAGGGAGCCACCAAAGATAGATGAGGATTGTGGCTTGTTTTGTACTGTCTTTTAGAAAGATCATTGGTGGCTAGAGAAGGAAGCGGGATGGAGCCTGGGGCTGTTGTTCATGTCTTTCTAGGTAGGAATCAAAATCAAGTCCACCCAGAGGCATGGTGAAGATCCTGTTCTGGGGTTTCCAGTTGCAGCCTTGACAAAACAATAGCCCTTCCCAGGCAAGCTCTTTGGGTGAACACAATGCATCCTCCCAAAGGGGAAAAGCAACCTGATCCTGGCCTCCCTCACATGGACCATTACATGCCTGCTGGCCTACCTTAGGTGAGAGTAAGAGGGCCAGGAAACCTCTCAGAAGAGAACAGGTCCAAGGGAGAACAGGAGGTAGTTTTTTATTGGGCAACTTGTGGGTCTGGTGTCCCATTTTCTGGGGCAGTCTGTCCATTTGCTTCCTCCATCATTTCCTTATACTGACGTTTGAAGAAGCCAACCTGTGGGGAGGAAGGAAAAGAGAATTAGGAAATCCAATGGAAGAGAGGAGAAGAGATGATTGAGGAGGGAGAAGGATCACCGTTGCTGTAGCCTGTACTATGTTCTGGCACTGCACTAGAAACATTAGACATGCTGTGTCATTTAGCCTTTACCACAAATCTGTGAGTTGGGTGAAATCACCTTCAGAATGAGAAATCAAGACCCAGCATGGACCAGGCACTGCCTACAGTCACAGAAAGAATCAGTGGTAGTATGAATACCCAATCCAGTGCTGTGCTTTATTTTATAATTTGCTATGATTGGAAACATGTAGTGATAAAGAAGAGAGTAGAAAAGACAAGGAGAGCAATTAAAGGCAGTCTGACTAAAATGAATGACACAGGAAACAACAGATGTTGGCAAGAATGCAGAGAAAGGAGAACCATCTTAAATTGTTTTTGGGAATGCAAACTGGTGCAGCCGTTCTGGAAAACAGTATGGAGGTTCCCCAAAATTAAAAAAAAAAACCTACCCTCTAATCCACAATTGTGCTACTAGGTACTCAAGCATACAAAAATACAGATTTAACGGGTGCCTGGGTGGCTCAGTCGGTTAAACGTCCAACTTTGGCTCAGGTCATGATCTCACAGTTTGTGGGTTTGAGCCCATGTAGGGCTCTGTGCTGACAGCTCAGAGCCTGGAGCCTACTTCGGATTCTGTGCCTCCCTCTCTCTCTGCCCCTCCCTTTCTTGTGCTCTGTCTCTCAAAAATGAATAAAAACATTAAAAATTAAAAAAAAACCTGGTGGTGTCAAGAGAAGGATGAGAACACTCACCTTGTAGAGGACGGCCGTGATGACAGCCAGCAGCAGCAGCCCCCCCACGGAGCTGCCCACAATGACGGGGATGGGGTTGTAGACCTCCTGCTTCTCCAGGACTGTCTCTATCTGGAGTGGAGGGGACCTCATCAGAAAGTGACACAACTCCTGCTGCCCCAGACTCCTCCCAGGTCCCCTAACCTTTAACTCCCTCCCCTCCTTCCTTTACTCCAAGGGGTGACATACAGAAACACTCATGGGCTTCCGGACAACTCTCCTGCTGAGGGACCTTCATTCTTCCTCCCTCTGGGCTTGTGAGCCTCCCACACAGCACCACAGAGTTTGCATTAGGAGCCCTCTTAGCAGCCTGGCCACTGCCTGCCACACGGTCCCTACCTGAGCTCTCAGGAACGCCTCCTGTCCTGGAAGCTGGGAATACATGGACCTGTCGAACATGATTTCAGCCTCACTCACAATCAACACCTTCTTCTGCAACGTCTACAAAACAGAGGGGGCACAGATGAGGAACTAGCACCGGGAAAGGCTCAGAGTTCAAGGAATGTCCTGGCTGGAAGGAGGACACAGACATTGTCTAGTGGCACCTGAATCCTGGGGAGGGACTCTGCTGTTGGGCCTACACACCTGGCTGGCCCAGCCGAAGCTGAGGTTGCCCTTCAGGATGAAGTCAAGTTCCTCCTGGATGCCAAAGGAGGGCAGGTCACAGCGGAACCTCATG
The DNA here is from genome assembly GCA_004023845.1 of Helogale parvula. Taxonomy (NCBI): domain Eukaryota; kingdom Metazoa; phylum Chordata; class Mammalia; order Carnivora; family Herpestidae; genus Helogale; species Helogale parvula. Next base: position 23,600 of record PJEM01008734.1, on the reverse strand, counting down.
CAGGCTGCAATGGAGCAGTTCTAGGGACAGAGAAGTAGCATCAAGCCGGAGAAAGGTGGTTTTGAAGGTAGAAGACAGCACTAAACTGATTGATGTGAGAGGAGCAGCCACAATTGAATTCAAGACGGCTGCTCAGCAGAGAGCCATCTGAATGTAATAGAGACTCTTGAATTAAACTCTTCTGGTGTGTGGTTTGAAGTGGAAATTGCCCAGAGCTCTCTTTACCAGTACAGGATTCTTCTGAATGCGGCTCAGGAAGTCGGACTCTGTGGGCACCATTCTCTCTGAAGAACACTGAATGGAGGGATTCTAGGAAAAGACACAGAGAAGGGGGTTGGGCATCAGGAATTCATGAGGGACAGTGAGATCCAGGTAAAGGGCATTAGCTTGGGGAGCTGTACACAGTCCTTGAGTACCTGGGGGTGGAAAACCTCTAACTTTGTCCATATAGGCACCCCGTTCAGCTCCACAGGCACAGAGAAGTTGATGCTGACAGGCAGGTCCCTCTGTCCCAGATTGATCACCTGCACAGAGGGCAGTGAGAGCAAAGACCATGCCAAATGCCATATCCCTCCCTAATTGCTGGCTCCTAGCCCCTTGCTACAGCCCATGCTCTTGAGTCAGCATCACTTGCCTGGTATCTATGCTGAGCCTGCTTGCTTTCCTTCTGGTCCGTGCCTGAGAAGTTGAGGTACTTGGTAGACTGTTCATGGCTGGGGAGAAAAGAGGCACAGGTGAATCTGAAGTTCCTAGATAGACTCCTAAAGAAGCTCAAGTTAGCAGCATGACAAGATAAGTCATCAGTGGGGCCTTGGGGTGGCCTGCAATGAATTCTATGCCTGACATAATGAGAGGATTTCGGGAGAAGCGCTGGGCTTCAAGCTGGGTGAAAGATTATTGCAGAAGCTGTAATGGAGGAAACTGCCAAGGGGGCTGGCAGAGAGTGCAGTGAAGGGAACCCAGAGCTATGCCATTGACTCACGAGGGAGCAGGGGCCAGCTCTTCCTTCTTTGTGTCTTAGTATTCCTATCAGGCCTTCATGGGCACAGAAGATACCGGATATGCATGTGAGACACAGCAAAGGTTTGGGGAAACTTGGCCTGATACTACTGACAAATGCTTACTGGACGCTACCCATGTCTGGGCTCCAACAGGCTTTCATTCTTCTGTTTCCTTGGCTTTTCTGGTCCTGGGGCTTAGAGGGGAGGGGAGGCCTAACAGTAGACTCTTCACTGGACCTTAGTGTAACAATTTCTCCTGAGCCCTACCCAAGCCCATATGTGGAGACCCAGTGGCCAGACTGGCTCCTCAGTAGGCTCACTTCTGGCCATTCTTGGTCCACCTCCGGGTACCTGTTCTTTACCTGAACAGTGCTAATTCTAGACCACTTCTACTCTAAACTCTCATCACTCCTCTGTGAGGGGCTCCTCCAAAAGGCCCCAGCCTCATCCAGTGGGCCTCTCTGAATGCTCCCACCCACAGAGTCAAATCAGCTGAGTACAGTTGAACTGCAGGGCCAAATACGCCTAGATATGCCCCGCCCATGAGTTCCCAGTACACACTCCAGCAAACAAGGTCCTAGCATGCACCTGGAGGGGCTGCCGAGACCTCCCAATGTAGGTGTGAATTAGACTGTGATACTAGGCAGGAAAAGGATGTCCAGTGAGGCCCAAGGCCATAATTAGCCCAGGGGAATGTATGCAGGCTAAGCCACATGGACTTGCTGCACATCATGAGTGTATACATCCCACAAGGGCAGAATATTGTGTCTGGTTTTAATTATATATAATACAGGCTCAATAAGTCTTTGTTGAATATCAAATAAATTTATGGAAAGCAACCAGAGCACTGTGCTTAGCACACAGCAAATGCTAAGAAGCTCTTTACTGAAGGAAGATATCAGCTCCAACACATGACTTGACTCCTGAGTTATAAACAACCTCATCTATTACCCCTTCTGGAGCCGCATTTTAAGCTCTTTTTCTTTTATCTAGCTTCTCGCCTGAAATTTGGCCTCTGCAGCAAGCAGGTCATTTCTCTCTATACCTCCTAAAAGGGACTGGGAAGAGGAAGAATAGCAGGTCTAATGCCCTGCAGGTACAAATATGTTCCTTTCAATGAAGAATTGTCTCACCCAAATGCCATTGACTCCTTCGAGAATCACTGCTGGCTAATCCCAATGCCACGGACTCTAACAGTTAGCAGAGGCCTCCCCTGACAGGAGGTTCTAGCTGCTCTTGGAAACTCATACAACCTCAGAGTACAGAACCATGGAGATATCCTTGATGAGTTTCTGCCTTGAATCAGAGTAATCTCACTTCCCAATAAAGTTGTAGGAATCTTGAGACATGGAAATGTCTCATATCTCTCAGGAAACGCAGGAAAATCTTGGTGCTTTTAAGAAAGCCTTCTGAGAACTGTAACTTCAATTAAATGTATAACGATAATAATATCACAATTATTATTATCATCATAGCTAGCCCACAATAGGCACTTGATGCTTAATTAGTAAGTGTTGGCAGTATCATCTACCAATTTAAAAGGTGGTGATAAAACCTGAATATTCCAGATGCTGAACTGCTGCAGGGGGTAAAAGCCTTTCCTAACCCCATCAGAGTGATAGAGAAGAACTCTTTTGAGTTGGTGGTATGGTACCTGCTTATCACAGTGTAGATGGCGTACTGCACCATGAGCTCCTTCTGAAAGGTGGTCTTGCTGGTCCTGGGAGTATTATTGTCACTGGAGAAAGAGGGGGAGCCTAGTTGGCAAGGACCCAAGAAGAGGAGTCTAGGGGCAAGGAGGTGCTGCCCCAGGCCTGGCCCACCTCACCTGCTCACATTAGCTGTCAGAAGCAACCGATCACCCAGTTTGGCATTAGGAGAGACGTCAAAGGTGACCGTGAAGATCATCTGAGGAAGAGATAAGAATAAGGGAGTCACCAAGAAAAGAGACAGTGTAGGGGCAGGAGAGCAATGGGTGGGCAGAAACAAGGCTAACCTTAGCTCCCCCATGGAAGATGAGGTGGCTGATGCTGCAACTGGTGCTCTGAGTACTCTGACCCTGGGCTGGGGTGCCATCACAGTTTAGGCGTGGGGAGTGTGCCCGCTGCTGGTTCTATGCAAGGGCAGGAGAAGAAAAGGCAGTTGAGCATTGGTTAATGTTCCAAAGAGACTCCATGAAATAGTGAGTTCCTTGGTATATATCTTAAGGTTATGTTTTTTTTAAATAGTTTATTGTCAAATTGGTTTCCATATAACACCCAGTGCTTCTCCCCAAAATCTTTAGACACTATCTGGTCAAATTTCTCCCTAATGTAGAAATGCCAGATTTAATAGAGTTTACCCTCTATTTATTTTTTGTTCTTTTAAAAAATCTTTTTATTATGGAAATGTTCTAACATACCCAAAAGTAGAGATAGAGAGACTAGATAACTCAACCCTCTATGTTTCCATCACTCAGTTTGAATTTCTACTGTTTTCTATGGTTTTATTCAGCTGTTTGCCATTTTTTTCTGAATAATTTAAAGCACATTCTGAATATCACATCACTGTATCCAGAAATACTTCAGTGTATGCCACTAACAGATAAAGGTATTTTTTTAACATAGCCAAAAGACTTAACAAATCACACCCAATTAAATAACTCATTAATATTAGCTAATATCCAGGTAATGACCAGTATTCACATTGTCTCCAATAATGTAATTTTGCAGCTCATTTTTATTTATTTTATACAGCTATTTTAAAAATCAATATCCAATGAAGGTTCACATATTGCATTTGGTTGACATGTCTAGTAGTACATTCAATGATAGGGTGCTCACCCCTCACATAGACAGAATTTGCCATTCCTAGTGCATTGCTTCATACATAAATCAAAATATCCTCCCATTGGGAATACTAGTAGCCTAAGAGAGACATAGAAAACCAAGCAACCAAATGGAAGGAATAGACCTAATTTAGATGCCAGTTTAAATAAACCAGATGTAAAAAAAGATATTTTTGAGACAAGGAACTTAAACTATGGTTTAGTACAAAGGAACCATTAATTTTGTTGGATGTGATAATAACATTGGGGTCATGTAAGATGTCTGAGAGGAATACAATGTCATGATGTCTGGGGTTTGTTTTAAAATATTTCAGCAAAGGGAAAAAAACCCAGATGAAATAAATGTGGTCAAGTGTTGATAATTCTTGAATCTAGATGATAGATTCTGGGGAGGTTTGTTGAACTACCTTCTATTTTTGTAAATTTAACATTTCATAAAATATTTTTAAACAACCTGTTTCTCTTTGACCCCCTGTTGTCCTAGTTCTATCTTCTAGAATAGGAATTGTCGCATGAGAGCTCACCATCAATTTTTATAAATAAATTTTTATTGAGGCTGCCTGGGTGGCTCAGTCGGTTAAGCATCTGAGTTCAGCTCAGGTCATGATCTCGCAGTTTGTGAGTTCAAGTCCCGCATCAGGCTCTGTGCTATCAGCTTGGAGCCTGGATCTCTCTTCAGATTCTGTGTGTGTGTGTGTGTGTGTGTGTGTGTGTGTGTGTCTGCCTTTTCCTTGCTTGCTCTCTGTCTCTCTCTCTCAAAATAAATAAACATTAAAAATTTTTTAAAATTTTTATTGGAAGACAGCTATGCTTATCCACATACTTATTGTCAATAGCTGCTTTCATTCTACAACAGGAGAGGTGAATAGATGTAATAAATACTATGTGACCCACATGAAATATTTGCCATATAGTTTTTCATAGAAAAAGTGAAATCAGTAACCAAAGGGTTGACAGGACTAATAAGTGCAACTACAACTTTTTACCAAAATTTACTTGTTCTCAAAATATGGTCTACCACCATGTTTCTGTAGAAACAGTCTTGACTGAAACCATGATAACAAAATACTTGATTTAGGTGTTTTGCAGGAACTCAAGGCCTCAAGTAATTGGCCAGAACTGATCAGGACCACTGACTGCCTCTGCGCCAATCCACAAGAGATGAATTTTTGACATACAAGGGCCTAAAACTCCATTCTTGAGTCATGCTAAGGACACTATTTTCTGGTAATGGATCTCCTGCATGACAGCTTATGTATACATAAACTTTTACATAAGCTGTCATGCATGTGACAGATAACTAAAGGACTTTAGTCCTCCTCTACTTATTAACTTCCTTTATCTGATTCTAAAGTCACATCACTCCTCTCCTCTCTAACCAGACCCTCTTTGCTTTTTTTGCCTTTAAATATTCCCGAGTCTCCCTTTCCTTACTCAATGTCTCAATGATTGGATTTACTGTACATTGAGGATATGGGCTTGGATTTGGTTACAAATTTGGCAAGCCAGCCAGGAACTCCTTGCCTATGGTTTGTCTACTCTCCAGCCAGTAATAGGAGTTTGGTGACAATGTCCAAGCAGCTTCCTAGGTCCTTTTGTTCCAGAGACCATCCCAGGGGCACCATCCCAACTCGGCACCCCTGACTTTGGATATTTAATTTAACTCTATGGCAAGGAAACAGCTTTTGGTTTGGACAGACATCTTTTCATGAGTATTTTGTGTGTGACAGCATGTGAGCTTATTTTTTACTCTCATTCAGTTGCCTCAAAATAGGTAGGGGGATTTGGTTTGGCTCTCTCAGCCTCCTTTTCTTGCTTAATTAATAAAAGTTTCCTAAGTGAAATAAGTATGCTAAGTGAAATAAGTCAGTCAGAGAAAGACAATACCATATGACTAACTCATATGTATTTAAGGAACAAAACAGATGAAAATAGGGGGAGGAAAAGAAAAATAAAATAAGATAAAGACAGAGGTGGAGGCAAACCATAAGAGACTCTTAACTATAGAGAACAAACTGAGGGTTGCTGGAAGGGGAGGTAGATGGGCAGATGGGATAAATGGGTAATGGACATTAAGGAGGGCACGTGTCGGGATGAGCATGGGATGTTATACATAAGTGATGGATCATAAATTCTACTCCTGAAACCAATATTATGCTATATGCTGTATGTTAACTAACTTGAATTTAAATAAAGTCTTGGAAGAAAAATAAATAAATAAATTAATTAAATAAATGTGATAGAAAGGGAAGGTTGATTAGAAAGCTATTTGGTTCAGTCAGTGAAGCCCCAACTTTTAGGGAGGAACTAGAGACTAGGAAGCCTTTTGGTTTAGTAGGTGAAGCCCCAACTTTTAGTGAGGAACTAAATACTCACAGAAGTACTCTACACTTCATTTGGTATGCTTGTTGCTGCAGACTTATCTTTGCATAAAATCGGCCATGTTCTAATTAGAAAACGGGAACCGACAATTCAATTTCTGCAGGTAGCCCTTTGGGCTCTATTCTCCAAAACCGGGCAATGTTTAGTTATGAAACTATGAAAAAATTATCTTTTTTTGCAACACTGCTTGGCCAAAATATATCAGATTCTGGAGGAAAATGGCTCTTAACTAATGAATTCATAAATTATAATACCACTGTACAGTTAGATTTTTGTAAAAGAGACGGTAAATGGGATGAAATGCCTTCTGTTCAGTCTTTTATAATTTTGTATCAGAAGAAGATGGCTCAGAAAAGATGTAAAATTTTACTCCAAAAGCAAAGTGACACTACAAAACCTCTGTTACCTATTCCAAGAGGATAGTTTATTGATTATTGAATTAAACCCCCAAAGGGGGTACCAGAGTAGCTGCCCCTCCACAGCAGCTCCAACAACCTGAGCCCCAAAGGGAGCCTGAACCAGGTCCCCTTATGTTGTGGGGCCCAGAGTTTGGAACAGTCTCCCCTTCTCATACCCAACAGGGTACTTAATTTGGTCAGGGAGTCACTGATTCCTGAGGGTGGCAATATCTGCTAACACAAGTCCCGTTTGGATGCTCAGACGCTGGAAGAATGATTTGAGTCCACTCCCCATTCTCTACCTCAGGTTTGTTTAATTGGAAAAACAATATGCTTACTTATAGAGATGACCCAAAGAGGATGGAAAATTTGTTCTCATCTATTTTTGCCACCCACAACCCACTTGGGCAGATGTACAAAATCTGTTAAATATTTTCGTCATTTCTAAGAAATGCTGCATGCTGCCAGGAAAAGTCTAGAGAAGAAGCTAATCAGCTACATGCTGAAGCCCCCAATAACCCCTTTAGAGCTAATGTCATAATGGCCATTGCTACTGTGGATCCCAACTGGAGTGTCAATGCTGGAGACTGAGGTTAGCTTGAACACTATCAGGATTGTATTTTAGCTGGATTAAGTAAAAGGAGTCCCTAAGCAAAGGAATTTAAATAAGAGTCAAGAAGTTAAACAAAAACTGAATGAGAACCCTTCAGAATTTTCTGAAAGAATTTTTTGAGACATATCAGAAATACACTGATATTGAGCCTGAAGCACCAGAAAATTTTAAGATGATCAATATGATGTTTATCAAACAAAACTCATCTGGACATTCAAAAGAAATTCCAAAAGCTCCATTGGCAACCCCTTTCACAATTGTTTGAAACTGTCTTTAAAGTTTTTAACAGAGAGGCCAAGCACAAGAAATAAAAGAGTACCAGAAAATGAAACAGCAGGTTGCCTTGTAAACTGCAGCCTTAACTCAAGGAAAGCCAATCCATGCCAGGGACTCCTAGAGAATAAGATCAACAACAGGTAAGAAATTCAGGTTCCTTGGACCCTAAAGGATGTCCCGATTTGGGTCTTGTCAATATGCCTATTGTAAAGAAGAGGGTCATTGGAAAAGAGAATGCCCTAGGCTCATGTGTTCTCTTAAGGGGACAGAGTTCCAAAATGCCCATCAGATACCTTAATTGGTTGATAGTGACCAACAAGGAAGGGGATCAGGGGTTCCTTTAAATCTTGCAAAGCTTATCATCATATACCACAAGGAGCCCCAAAACACAACAGCAATTAGAAATAGATTCACTGGGTGTTATATGGAAACTAATTTGACAATAAACTATTATTTAAAAAAATAAAAATAAAAAATCTAAAGAAAAAAAGAAAGAAATAGATTCATGGACTTTTTACTGATATGAGGGCCACATATTCAGTACTCTTGGTTCTCTCTGTTATAGCTGTACCAAGAGTTTTGGGAGAAGTATTGACTAAAACCTTCCTACAACCACTAGACTGCCAAATGGGACAAGCTCACCTTAAACACAGATTTCTGAGTATGGCTGAATGTCTCATCCCTTTACTGGGCTTTGATCTATTAAGTAAACTGAGTGCTAAAGTTACTTTTGCTACTGGACCCATGAATATAAAGGTTCTCCCAGAGCAGGCTTCATCAAGATAGAAAAATTCTATTAGAGCTGCCTGAAGAAGTCATATGAAAGATAAGATCAGATGTTTGGATGGGTAGGAAGCCAGGACAAGCAAAATCAGGAACACTTGTACATGTTAAGTTTTGTGATGGGGTTAAGATTTCAAACTTCAGATAGTACCCATTAAAGAAACAAACTAAAAGGGAAATTCAGCCTGTTCTCTCTGCCTTCTTAAAATTTAAATTTGGCCTCCTCCACTTTTACCAACCCACATACAATACACCTTTTTTTTCTGGTTGTTGGTTTTTTTTTTTTTTTTTTTTTTGAGACAGAGACAGCTCCATCAGGGGAGGGTCAGAGAGAGAGTGAGATACAGAATCAGAAGCAGGCTTCAGGCTCTGAGCTAGCTGTCAGCACAGAGCCTGATGCGGGGCTCAAACCCACAAACTGTGAGATCATGACCTGAGCCGAAGCCGGATGCTTAACCGACTGAGCCACCCAGGCTCCCCAATACACCTATTTTTTAATGTTTATTTATTTTGAGAAAGAGAGAGAGAGAGAGAGAGAGCGAGCGAGCTCTTAAGCACACGTGAGTGGAAGAGGGTCAGAGAAAGAGGAAGAGAAAATCCCAAGCAGGCTCCGCGCTCATTGGAGAGCTCAACATGGGGCTCTATCCCACAACCATGAGATCATGACCTGGGATGAAATCAAGAGTTGGATGCTCAACTGACTGAGCCACCCAGGCACCCTTACAATACACCTATTTTGCCTGTACAAATTTAAGGGCCATTAACCAAACTGTAGAAGATATATACCTGGTGGTAATTAATTTGTATACTCCCTTAACAACCTTGCCTGGAGACTTTCAGTGGTTTGTTTTTCTGGATTTAAGATACATTCTTTGCATCCCTCTCAGCTCAGACTTGCCAAAACTGTTTGCATTTGGGAAGAACCTGAGTCTAAGAATAAGCAGCAATATTGCTGGATGGTCCTCCCCTAAGGTTGTAAGAACTCTCTCTGCATTTGGGGGAAAGTCTTAGCCACAGACTTAAGGGACCTCCAATTATAAGGAGGAAACTTCCTTCAATACGTAGTTGATATTTTGGTTGTAAGCAAGACTAGAGAAGCCTCAGACCAAAATATGATTTGATCCTAAACTTTCTGGATGAGCAAGTCTATAAAGCCTCAAAGAAAAATTTCCAAATCTCTCAAACATCTGTTAAATATCAAACTGTCAAAGGGACAAAGGAATCTGCTCCAGACAGAAGGGAAGCCTTAGCAAGGGTCACACTGCATATTACCAAAAGACAATTGCATAGATTCCTAGGCATGGCTGGATTTTCCCGCATCTAGATTCCTAATTTTGGATTCATCACTAAACCCCTCTATGAAATTCTTAAAGGAAGAAATAATGAACTTCTTGATTGGACTGGAGAATGCCATAATTCATTCCAAATTATTAAACAAAAACTACTCACAACTCCTGCTTTGAGCCTTCCAGATATCAGGAAGCCTTTTGATTTGTTTGTCCATGAGAGGCAGGGGATCAGTCTTGGGAGTGCTAACTCAGAATTTGGGCAACATAAAAAGACCTGATGCTATTTTTTCTAAATTAGATTTAATAACTAAGGGATGGCCAATATGTCTGCCAGCAATAACAACCACTTGTGATCTATTACAAGAAGTAGAAGAATTTGCTTTGGGGCAGCCTGTCACACTGCATAGTCCATATTTATGTGCTCTTCCTGCTGGAACAAAAGGGTGGATACTGACTCACCTCTACAAGATTAGGCAAATATCAGGCTGTCCTATTGGACAATCCCAATGTTACTTAGAAAGTGGTCTCCACCTTGAACCCAGCCACAATGCTCCCCAACAACACTGACTGTATACAGATAATTAACAAGTTTATTCCAGACATCCTGATTATATGGATCCACCATTGGAAAATCCAGACTTTGAGATGTTTGTGAACTGGAGCAGTATATTATGGATCAAAGATAATAAAGAGCTGGATATGCAGTGATGACCCATCAGCAGAAGCTCTCTCACCAAGTACCTCCACTGAGAAAGCTGCAGCCCTATGGCTCCATTGTAGCTCCATTTAGGTATGACAAGACAGTGACTATTTTTACTGATTCTAAATATACCTTTTTTGGCAGTCCAGGCACACGGATCCAATTGGAAGGAAAGAGTTGTTTAAATTCAGGAAATAGGGAAATTGAACATACCAAAGAGATTTTAGAAGTACTAGAAACTGTTTTGGAATTCAAGGAGGTAGCTATTGTCACTGCTGAAGATACCAGAATTTCCCAAGGGTACAATCAGGCAGATCAAGCTGCCAAGCTGATGCCCATACAAAGATTTCAAAACCTTCTATAACACCTTTAGTACCAGACATAGATTTAACTAAATACCAACTCTAACATTCCTCTGAAGACCTAAGAAGAGCTAAGGAATGGATATTTTGACATATTACTGTCGTTGAAACTGCCTGGAAATACAATAACCCTTAACTTAGAACATCTTATAGAAGAGATAATTGTTGATATTCACAAAGAACCTGTTATGGGCATAATGCTACCCTTTAATGGATCCAGTCATTAATTGTGGATCCCAATATTCAGAAAACTATTCAAAAATAGTTCAAAAATATGACATTTTAAAAAATCCTAGGACCAAACCCCCACCAGTCCTAAAAGATATATAACTTAGATGCACCAAGCCTGGAGAAAACTGGTAGAAAGATTTTACCATGATGCCAAAAACAACAAGTAACTTTAAATATTTATTAGAATTTATAGACACCTTTACAAGCCGGGTTGAGATTTTTTTTCATGCCATTCAGAGAAGTTTTCAGAAGTTGTAAAAACACTTTTAAATAAAATAAATCTTAGGTTTGGAGTGCCACAACAATTCAGAGTGACAATGGAGCAGCATTTGTGGCAAAGGCCACACAAGCAGTATCTAATGTCTTGGGCCCTTGATGGAGACTACATACTTCCTAGAGACACCAACAGACTGGGAAAACAGGAGGAAAAGCGAAACATATGCTTAAAAAAACTTTGGTAAAAATCCGGCAAGAAACCAACTTAACTGGGAAAAAATTCTTGTCAGTTACCTGCTTCAGGTAAGAGTGGTTCCTAGAAGTAGGCTTGGTTTAATCCTCCATGAAATGTTTTATGAAAGACACTTTCTGTATTCTTTTCATGACTTAGGAGTTCCTGATGGGGCTCATGTTAGGGATTTGGATACTATCAGGTACATTCAACTTCAGGAAATATTCTAAGTGCTATACATATGTTTGCTACTATCAGGTTGATGTATTCCAAGGTGTACTCTTACACTGCTTGAATCCTGGAGACTTTGTGTTATTAAACGCCTGGAAGAACAAGCACCTGGAACATCAACTCCAACCTCAGTGGACAGGACCTTATGAGGTGCTGTTGACACAGTTCTTCAGTGAAACTGAAGGGAATTGAGCCATAGATTTGCCACACTCAAATTTAGCTTATTCCACAAGAATCCACTGGTTCCCTATGTCCTGTCAACAAGGAGAACATAGGAAAAACCCTGCTTGGACTAGCAAGCCTGTGATGGACCTGAAACTGCTGCTTAGGAGAGCTGATCTGAAGAAGCCAATTGATACGTAACAAATAACTTATGACCTATTAATAGTTTATATGTTATGAGTGTTATTCATTTTTCTCTTTGCGTTTTCCCATTACATTTCCTACTAATATTTCCTAAGTAATTTTCTCTTACAATCTCTCAAGTTTGGAAAGATAATTCCATGATTAGGATTTCTCAAATGTTATATACCTATTGGATATGTCACCTTAAACCACACTCAGTATACAACAACAATGAGCAAAGAGTAAGGCTTGTAACCAATTTTTCTCTTATCCCTGATTTATCAATACATCTAAATCAATGCATTCCATTAGCTTATAGAGTCAAGTTAATCAACTTGGCCTCCCTCATTTCTCTTATCCCTTATTTTCTCCTAACTATCTTAAAATACAGGCCTCTCACAGTCAATGATTGGAATCCACCCTAGAAGCTTGTATTTCTCCTTTTGTTCACAATATAATCATAACAGTTAATAATTTCACCTCTTGTAAAATTAATTGACCCTTTTTCTTTTTCACCGCCTTTCAGAGATTTTTGAGAAATATGCTGTTTCAAGAGTAACTCATCTTGAGCACTGGGTGTTGTATGTAAGTGATGAACCACGGGAATCTACCCCCAAAACCAAGAGCACACTGTACACGCTGTATGTTAGCTAATTTGACAATAAATTATATTTTAAAAATAATAAAATAAAATGTGTACTTAAGACAAAAATAAATAAATAAATAAACTTTTTTTAATGGGGGGGGAGTTACTCATCTTGTTTTGCTCTTCTCTGTACAATCCTGAAAACTGAAAGAACTTGAAAACATGGGACCCCCACACCCCTCTCTGTTACTCTCTTAACAGTTACACCAAACTTAACTATACTTGTGCTTGGTTTCAAACAATACAATGATTCTGCGAACTGAAAGTATTGACCCCCATAAACTAAGAGGAGTGTTAATGTGAGCCCCAAGTTACATTTTTGTTTGTGGTTATCAACACTTCCCCTTGGCAATATGAATGTTTAAATGGCTAGAGAAGAGGAGGTACTTGTCTCCTAGGGCATTTGGTCACCTCTTTTCTCATATATAATTCGAATAAAATCAGCCATTGGACCAGTCCTCTCAACTGTTCTACAGGTTAAAGAGAGAAATGACAAAATATTCTTATTATTTTCACAGAAGTCAGGAAGGTGGAATTTGGCACATGTTTGGGAGAACATTACTGCCAAGGTGGGGAATGAGATCACATGAACATATGATAACAAATTCTTCAGTAACTTTAGGAATTACTAAATAAAATGAAACTGCCCAAGCCATAGCAGCCCAACAAAAGGCCTTAGGCAAGAGTAGTTTTAGATAATATACTTGCTTTAGATCTTATTTTAGCAGAGCAAGGAGGTGCTTGTGTAAAGGCTAATTTGTCATGCACCACATATATTAGCACTTCCTCACAAATTGAAGCTTGTCTTTACAAAATAAGACAATGAGCTACTTGGTTACCACAAGCCTCTCCTAAAGTACCAGACTCAGATTTGGACTCATTTTCTGGATTATTTTCTTGGATCTTCCGAGAAATTAGGTCAATTTTCCAAGGATTACTCATATTCCTAATTCTCCTTTGCTACTTAATCATAAAATGTGGTATAAAATGTTGTACAAAAACGATTAACCAAAGTACAAAAAATTTAGTAATGCATAATGTTAGCTTACAACCTGGAACAAAGGATATTTCCAAATAAGTGGAAAAAGTTTCTATTCCTCTAACCCTGATCTCCACACTATTCCAGCAGGAAATAGCTAGAGCAGCCATCATCCCAATTCCCCCAAGAATGAGGAATAATCAAAAGACAGTGGGCATGAAAACCAGTAACCAAAGGGTTAACAGGACTAATAAGTGCAACTACAACTTTTTACCCAAATCTGCTTGTTCTCAGAATGCAGCCTGCCACCATGTCTTTGTAGATAACAGTCTTACCTAACGCCATGATAACAGAATGTTCATTTAGTTGTCCTGCAGAGACTCAAGGCTTCACTAAGAAACTAACCAGAAGCAGGGAATCCAACATTGTGGAGAAGTAGGGGGACCCAAAGTTCTTTGTCCCTCAAACACAGCAATGTTGAGGCCAAACGACTTTGAATTCCGAGTTTGGGCTGCAGAGTGACAGAGATGTCTCCAAGGGCCCATGGGGACAACCTAGCAGTCCATAGGTGCATGACTGCAAACTGGGAGAGATAAAACAGGTGGCATAGGCACAGAGGGGAAGGGTCCCCTTCTGCGGAAAGACAAAGGGAAGAGAAAGAGAGGCTGTCGAAGTGTATGACTGTATCTGGATGAGAGAAAGACAACAGACCCAGGATCAGAGTAAAACAGAGAAAGATCCAGTTTCTAACTGCAGGGCTTTCTCCAGACTGGGGCTGGCTGCCCTGTTCTCACACGTGGGAAGGAGGAGAGCCAACCCAGGTGTCAGTAACTAGTTCAGAGGCACAGTCCACAGTGGAAGAAAGCAATCTCCTCCCTCAAGTGCTGTGGGAAGAAGGCATACAGCTGTTCAAAGGACCCTCCCTGCACCCACCAGCCAGAGGCCATTTAACAGCAAAGTGGAGCAGCACTCCCCCGGACCCAGGGTGCATGGAATGGGGCCCTTTAAGACATTAGGGTTTGTGGGGAACCTGGGAGGTTTAGATCATGATCCTGCGGTTCATGGGTTCAAGCCCCACATCAAGCTCTGTGCTGATAGCTAGCTCAGAGCCTTGAGCCTGTCTTGGATTCTATCTCTCCCTCCCTCCCTCTCTCTGTCCCTCCCTTGCTTGCACTGTCTCTCTCTCAAAAAACAAATAAAACATTAAAAAATTTTTTTTATTTTTTAATTTAGTATTTATTTATTTTTTTCCATAATATTTTATTGTCAAATTGTTTTCCATACAACACCCAGTGCTCTTCCCCATAAGTGCCCTCCACCATCACCGCCACCTCTTTTCCCCCCTCCTCCTTCCCCTTCAACTCTCAGTTCATTTTCAGCATTCAATAGTCTCTCAAGTTTTGCATCCCTCTCTCTCCCCAACTCTCTCTCCCTCCTCCGCTCCCCCTGGTTCTCCATATGTTTGCACTCATAGGTCTAACAGGAAAACAGGAGAAACCTAATAAAAAAATTTTTTTAAAGACATCAAGGTTTAAATCCCAGCTGAGTGCCAGGGAGGCACGGGAGTCAAGTCAGTGGAGCAAAGAAAAAGTAAAGGCCTATTCATGCCCACACAGCACTGCAAGGGCCACCTGAACAGAATGATTTGGGAACCTTGGTCTGGGGAGGGGAAACTGGGGTGTTGCCATTTTTCTCCCCATCACCAACAAGGTGGAGCTTCAGGGAAGAGACAGTGGCCACAGTGGAGGTGGGATTCACCTACACAAAAACCATGCCCTTCCACACCTGGTAGCTGCAAATCTACCAGAGATTGATGCTGACCAACCAGACAGCCTCTCCTCCAGACCAGTGCTACCACCAGTTCCAAAGTGCCCAGAGGTTTTGCATTTTCATATTTAATTCTTCAATCATTCTTATTATATTTTTTCTTCCTTTATTTCTTCTTATTTCTTCTCTTCCCTAGTCTGGTTATTCTGGTTGTTGGTTTGTTTAAGCAGACATATTTAATCTATTCTCTTTACACTTGTTCTATATCTCATTTATTTTTCTCTCCCTCTCTCTGGATTAAGCCATATAGTTTCTCTGCCTTGTCAATTTTTCCCCCACTCTGGTCATTTCTGTCTTTGTATGGGATAAGGCCTGTTGCACCACTATCATCACCCACATTAAAAATTTTTTTTCCAGGGTTATGTCAATGAAGAAATCAAAGCACACCTGGTGGAGGGTCCAAAACATCACTATGAGTAGGGAAATAAAGCAACTAGAGTCACAACAACAGAGAGTACATAACACACTCCAAAAAACGTCTTCTAAAGGGCCAGGCCCTGGAGAGTGTATAGTAGTGCTTGCAGGTACAGGACACATAACAAGCTTCTAAAACACATAAGGGACAGAAAACTAGCCAAAATGATGAAACAGAAGAATTCTTCTCAAAAGAAATTCCAGGAAGAAATGACAGCTAAAGAATTGATCAAAACAGATATAAACAACATAGCTGAACAAGAAATTAGAATAATAGTAATAAGATTAATCACTGGACTTGAGTAAAGCATAGAAGATAGCAGAGAATCTATTGCTCCAGAGAGCAGGGAACTAAAAAATAGTCATGACTATTTTTAAATGCTGTAAATGAGGTGTAAAATAAACTAGAAGCAGTGGCAGTGAGGACTGAAGAGGCAGAGGGGAGATTAGGTGAAATAGAGGATAAAATTATGAAAAAAGATGGAGACAAGAAAAAGAGAGATTTAAAAAATTCTGGACCACGAGGAGAGAATTAGAGAACTAAGTGATTCAATGAAATGGAATAATATCCATATCATAGGGGTTCTAGAAGAAGAAGGAAGAGAGAAAGGGGTAGAAAGTTTGCTTAAACAAATTGTAGCTGAGAATTTTCCCAATATGGGGAAAGGAACACACATTGAAATCCAGGACATACAGAGAACTCCCTTTAGATGTAACAGGAGTCAATCTTCTGTACAACATATCATAGTGAAACTGGCAAAATACAAAGATAGAGAATTCTGAAAAAATGAAATCCTACCATTTGCAGCAACGTAGATGAAACTGAAAGGTATTATGCTAAGTGAAATAAGTCAGAGAAAAACAGATAACATATGTTTTCACTCATCTGCGGAATCTGAGGAACTTAATAGAAGACCATGGGGGAAGTAGGGGAAAATAGTTACAAACAGAGTGGGAGGGAGGCAAATCATAAGAGACTCTTAAATACAGAGAAGAAACTGAGGATTGATGCGGGGATAGAGGAAAGGGGAAAGGGGTGATGGGCGTGGAGGAGGGCACTTGTTAAGATGAGCACTAAGTGTTGCATGTAAGTGATGAATCACAGGAATCTACCCTCAAAACCAAGAGCACATTGTACACTGTATGTTAACCAACTTGACAATAAATTATATTAAAAATAAACATTTAAAAATTAACAAATAAATAAATTAATTAAATAAATAAATAAATAAAAGCTTTAAAAAGAAAAGAAAAAGAAAAAGAAACTGACCAGAACCTGTCATGACCACGGACTGTCTCTGAGCATGTACAAGTGTCCAGTGCATGAACTTCTGACATAGAAGGGCCTAAAACCCTACTCTCAGAGCATGTTATGGATGCCAGTCTCTGGTTATGGATTACATGAAAACATATGCAGAAGCTTCTTGCAGGCAGAGACAACAAAATGACTTCAACCGCATTAATTTCCTTTATCTGATGCTGAAGTCACATAGCTCCTCTCCCCTGTAGTCAAACTCTTTTTTTATTTGCCTTAAAAAAAATCTCTGACCCTTCTCCTTAGAGAAGGTGGATAAGAGGCTGGCTTTCCCGCCTCCTGGTTTGGCTGCCTCTCCAATAAACCTTTCCCACGCTGCATATTTGATGTCTCAGTGATTGGCTCTGCTGTGCATCAGGCATGCAGACTGAGGTTTGGTTACCAAAGTATGCAAAGCCCTGATCTAGAGTAACCAATAAATTCAACTCTTTCTTCTCCAGAACAGTGCTTAGAATTATTTGAACGCCAAGATGTATTTTCTTTAAAAGAGGAATATTGATATGGTGTGGAAAACAAATAAATTTAGGGCAGGGTCCCCTCTCTCTCTGCATTAGCATCCGCATGGGAACTCACTCCTGATGGTCACGACCTCTAAAGTATAATACCCAGAGTTGAACACAGCATGAGCCAAGGCAAGCCCCAGCAATATAACCACATGCATCCAACAATGGTATGAATCCTGGAAGCTTCTTGACTTATAAGAGGCTGCTAGGCAATGGTGGCACCTGCCTGAGCTCTGAACCAAGCACAGGAGTCTCTGCTGATCCCCAGCCATCAGCTGCTTTCTTTCCCAGAAGGAATAATACCTCGCTCTCCGTCACACGACGATAAGACAGCCCTGGCGGGTAGAAGAAGGTCACTGTGGTTCCATAGGAGTCTTCACCATCATTCCACACTGTCACTTTCATATTCAGTTCCAGGGTACTCCCCACCACCAGAGTCTCCAAGCTAGGTGTTGGGGTAGAGGGCAGGAGATGACTCTGAGACTGGGGCTAGCAAAGGCCTCGGGGTGAAACAGAGTGGGAAAGTAGGGAAGAGATGAGATTCAGGTTGTCTGTTTCTGAGCACAGGATGGAAATTTTAGGGAGAGCCAGAGCAGGAGCTCCAGGTTCAAGAAGAGGGGTTGGGGAACCAGGGCAGGTCTAAGGAGTGGAGTGGTAGCTTACCCTGAGAAGTCAAAGGAGATGCCAAGATCATCCTGACAGACATGGTCAGTTCCACAATTCTTCTCAAAAGGAAGCTGAGAAGGAAGCAAAGTGAGGTTTTCTCCAAGATCTGGAGTCACACCCTCCACTCCCTTCTGGAATATTCCAATGCCAGGACTCACAGAGGCCGTGAAGTATCGCTGAGCATCCACAGCCAACATAGGCCGGAGGTTTCTAAAGGAAGGGATAGGTTTGCCCACCAGGGAGAAGTTGAGACGCAAGGTGATGGGGGTCACTGTGTCCTCCACACATGCCTAAAGAATGAACATTGAAGACAGCAGTGGCTAAGGAACGCATCTTCACAGTCACTAGCCGTATCCTCTTCCCTCATATGTAAAATGGGGTTGGGGTAATAATAATACCCACCTATGTTCAATGGCTATAATTTACCATGCAGAACCTCTGCTTTTTTAATTAAATTTTTTAAAATTTACATTCAAGTTAGCATATAGTGCAACAATGATCTCAAAAGTAGATTCCTTAATGCCCCTGACCCATTTAGCCCCTCCTCTCTCCCACAACCCCTCCAGTAACCTGTTTGCTCTCCATATTTAGGAGTCTCTTATGTTTTTGTCCCCTTCCCTGTTTTTACATTATTTTTGCTTCCCTTCTCCTATGTTCATCTGTTTTGTATCTTAAAGTCTTCATATGAGTGAAGTCACATGATATTTGTCTTTCTCTGACTGGCTAATTTCGCTTAGCATGATACCCTCTAGTCCCATCCATGTAGTTGCAAATGGCAAGATTTCATTCTTTTTGATTGCTGAGTAATACTCCATCGTGTGTGTGTGTGTGTATATATATATATATATATATATATATATATATATATATATGCCACATCTTCTTTATCCATTCATTTGTTGATGGACATTTGGGCTCTTTCCATATTTTGGCTATTGCTGATAGTGCTTCTGTAAACATTGGGGTGCATGTGCCCCTTCAAAACAGCACACTTGCATCCCTTGGATAAATACCTAGTAGTTCAATTGCCAAGTCATAGGGTAGTTCTATTTTTAATTTTTTTGAGGTAACTCCATGCTGTTTTCCAGAGTGGCTGCACCAGTCCGCATTCCCACCAGGAGTGAAAAAGAGATCCTCTTTCTCCACATTCTCATCAGCATCTGTTGTTGTGTGACTTGTTAATGTTAGCCATAATGAGGTGGTATCTCAGTGTGGTTTTGATTTGTATTTCCCTGATGATGAGTGATGTTGAGTATTGTTTCATGTGTCTGTTGGCCATCTGGATGTCTTCTATGGAAAAATGTCTGTTCATGTCTTTAGCCCATTTCTTCACAGGATTGTCTGGTTTTTTGGGTATTGAGTTTGATAAGTTCTTTATAGATTTTTGGATACCAACCCTTTATCTGATATGTCATTTGCAAATATCTTCTTCCATTCGATTGGTTGTCTTTTAGTTTTTCTGATTGTTTGCAGAAGCTTTTTATTTTGATGAGGTCCCAATAGTTCATTTTGCTTTTGTTTCCCTTGCTTCTGAAGACGTGTTGAATAAGAAGTTGCTGCGGCCACGGTCAAAGAGGTTCTTGTCTGTTTTCTTCTCGAGGATTTTGATGGCTTCCTGTCTTATATTTAGGTCTTTCGTCCATTTTGAGTTTATTTTTGTGTATGTTGTAGAAAGTAGTCCAGGTTCATTTTTCTTCATGTCGCTGTCCAGTTTTCCCAGCACCATTTGCTGAAGAGACTGTCTTTATACCATTGAATATTCTTTCCTGCTTTGTCGAAGATGAGTTGGCCATACGTTTGTGAGTAACCTCTGCTTCGCCTATTTTCTGCCTTGAATTCCTTTCCCCCAGCTTCCCACTCAGCTCACTCATTCTATTCAAGATCTTCCCAAACTCTACCTCCTCAAGAGATCTCCCCAACACCTTCTCTGCTCTCCTCCCTGACTTTATCCTTTTTTCAAATTTTTTAATGTTTATTCTTTTTATTTGAGAGAGAAAGAGTGAGAGCACAACAGAGAGCAAGTGGGAGAGGGGCAGAGAGAGGGAGAGACAGCATTCAAAGCAGGCTCCAAGCTCTGATCTGTAAGCATAGAGCTTGACACAGGGCTTGAACTTGTGAACTACAAGATCTTGACCTGAGCTGAATTCAGATGCTTAACGGACTGAGCCACCAGGTGCCCCAACTTTGTCTTTCTTCACTTTCTTTGTCATTCATCACTACCTGGCACCTATTATCTGTGAACTTGATTGCTTTTGGCCTTCCCCCAGAGTTTCCCCTGAGCATGATTGTTTGGTCCACTACTGCATCCCCAGTGCCTCAGACAAGGCCTGTCTCAGAGAAGCAGCTCTTAAAAGATTCCCAGCACATCACCCCATAATTCTGCAAAGCAGTGGTACTATCCTAAAATCCAGCTATGTAGCCTCGGCAGTTACAGGTGACCCATCCACTTATTCATTTGTTCACTCACTCATTCGGCTAACAATTTTATACATTTCCTGTATGCCAGGTGCTGTGCTGGGGCTGAGCCACAGTGAGAATCAGAACACACTCTGTTCTTTCCCTGCCCAGCCCACTGCCAGCCTCAGAATCTCTGCCATCCCCAGGACTCCAAAATCCCCTTACCAGGAGAAGCAACCTCACGGTCTTACAGTACCGTCTCAGCCCAAGGTCTTGGACACGAGTCAGATTCCGGGCTTTTGTCTCCTCAAAGATGGCACGGGGATTCTTACGGCCAGGGTCGAGGGTCAGGTCAAAGGTCACAGAGCTTTGGAGGTCACCTGTAGGGGAAAGGGATTAAGAAGGGCTAAGAGAACCAGAAATTCCTCAGGTGGACAAGGGTCAAGGCAGGAGACAGGAATCCTGAGCTGAGGGATTCCAAGGGTCAGGACATCTTCAGTCCAAGAGGAGAGAACTCACCCAGCTGATTCTTGGGACTTTCAGAAATATGAAGGCAGACTTTGGCATCACCCAGTGCCTTGACAGAAGCTGTTTCTTCCCGACACTCGAACACAGACCTGGGAATCTCTGCAGATGTGAATTGGATGTTCACCCACACCCTGAGCACAGGCCTTGTCCTATGAATAGAACACTGAGCTGATGACAGGCCCTTGGTCCCAGGAGGACAAGCTGGGGTTGGGATCAGGAGGCTGGAGTCCTAGATGGACTTAGGATACCATCTGGAAGTGTCTGAGAAAGGCTTTCTCACCTTAGCAATAGCACCTGTCCCCGGGCACCCACGGCCAGGTCCACCAGTCCATCCAGGGTAAGGTCCTGACCCCCACTCAGTGACTGCCCAAAATACTGGAGGCTGGAGGAGAGCTGGGAGCCTGAGATCCGCTGGTGAGAGAGGGAAAAGGAAGTCAGGTTGTGGGTGAGAGAGACAACAAGAGGAACAGAGAGGTATGAATATGGGAGACAAAAAGGAGAAGTGAGTTGTGTAAAGATGTCACCAGAAGTGCCTAAAAACAGGAGGGTGGGTGGGAAAATGATGACTAGAGAAGAGGAAAGATCTCTAAGACATAAATTAAGACATGGTGGTTGAAAGGCTGGCCCGGTGACCTGGGTCTCATTCATTCATTAATCTACTTAGTCTCAGGCCCAATTCTGGCTCCTCCACTCATAAGCATGAGACCTGGGGCCAGGATCCAATATTACTGTACCTCAGTTTTCTCATGCTTCATATGGGGATAATAATGCCTCAGAGTTTAGCTGTGAGTAGTAGATTAATTAATGCATATAGTTCTTTGAACAGCACCTGGAAAAGTCACTAGTCAGTTAGTGATTATGATGAGTATTAGGGCTAGGTGGGACTTCAGAGCTCATCTGGCCCCACCTCCCACTTTTCAGATAGTGCCAAGGTCACACAACCTTTAAGAGGCAGCTCCAGACCTGAAATCAGATCCTCTGATACCATGCCCAAGGCCCTTTTTTGTTCCCAAGGGCGACCATGTCTCTTCAGAGGATAAGGAGGGGCAAAGTTGGCATAGGAAATGGCTGTACCCATAAACAAATGCTCTGGAAACTTGCCTCTCCTGTGTGTTCCTTCTCTTTTATTTCCATTGCTCCTATAATGACAAATCCTTTGGAGAATGTGCCCTTTAAAATCTCTGGACACTGCTGGGACTGGTGAACATTAAGCATAGTCATAATAAAATAAAAGAGTAATTTACCAATTACTAATGGTGTCTAGAAAAGAAAAGGAAGGTAGTGATATACAAACCCAGTGAAATGGACTCATGCTCAAGAAAACTGACTTCACCACCATCTTCTTGGGTTTGTGTGGGGCCCAGTGGGAACAGGGTAAGTCCTTCCCAGTCAGCTGTGTGGTGGGATACATCATGGTGGGAAGGAGGAAAATCACGGTGGGCCAGCAAATCTGAAAGGCCTTCTCCTAGAGTTTTTATACCCTCTTGGGTATAACTCACATGATATTTGTAATTGAGGGTGTTCATAGATATGCCTTTAAGCAGCTGTAGCCAGGTAAAGTTAAACCAGTTGGTGTGGAATGAATGCAATTTCTTGACATCTGGTGTTGTTGTCAACAAAGCCTTTTACCCTCTTCATAAAGTTCCAAGTTCTTTAGTGGCACCTGGGTGGCTTAGTAGGTTAAGCGTCTGATTCCTGATTTTGGCTCAGGTCATGATCTGCCAGTTTGTAAGATCAAGCCTTGCATCAGGTTCTGCACTTGGGATTCTCTCTCTACCTCTCTCTGCCCCTCCACCACAAGCATACCCTCACTCTCGCTCTCTCTCAAAATGAATAAATAAACTGAAAAAATGTTCCAAGTTCTTTAGAAACCCTTCTGTTGTTAAACTGTATTAACAGTAGTTGATTATAATACTGTAACACCAATTATATGCCAGGCACATATGTGTATTTATACTATGTATGTACTCTATATGTACTAACTCATTTAACCCTCAGAGCAGTAGCCAAGTGAAGCTGGTTCTCTTATTATCACCATTTTACAGATGAGGAAACTGAACACAGAGTGTAATGACTAAGAACATGCAGCTAAGTAACATAACCGCAGAGATCTTCTTTGACATTTTTGTTCTAGCAACTTTTTGAGATATAATTCACACACCTAACAATTTACTCTTTTAAAGCATACAACTCAATGGTTTGAGGATGTTCTCAGAATTATGCTACCATCACCAAATCAATTTTAGAACTTTTTGATCACCCCCCAAGAAAACCCATACCCCTTATCCTCACCCCCATGTTCATTTTCCTCCATTGCCAGCCCCTGACAACCCCTACTCTACTTTCTGTCTCTATGGACTTACCTATTCTTAACAGTTCGTATAAATAGAATCATACAATATGTGTCCTTTTGTTTCTGGCTTCTTTTTTTTTTTTTTA
>PJEM01008733.1:63741-79127 GCA_004023845.1 Helogale parvula | reverse complement strand
TAACATACAAAAGGAGACCTATCAGAGTAGTAGCAGACCTATCTACTGAAACGTGGCAGGTCAGAAAAGAATGGCATGAAATCTTCAATGTGATGAACAGAAAAAATTTGCAGCCAAGAATCCTCTATCCAGCAAGCTGGTCATTCAGAATAGAAGGAGAGATAAAGGTTTTCCCAAATAACAAAAATAGAAGAAATTCATCACCACTAAACAAGCCCTAAACATCACTACTAAACAAGAAATCCTAAGAGGGGCTCTATGAGGGAAATGTTGCAAGGAACAAAAGGCACCAGAGACAACACTACAAGCATGAACCCTAAAGAGAACACAATGAATCTAAATCCATATTTTTCAATAATAACACTGAATGTAAATGGACTAAATGCTCCAATCAAAAGACATAGGGTAGCAGAATGGATTTTTTTTAAAAAACCCAAACTCCATCAATTTGCTGTCTACAAGAGACTCATTTTCTCCCTGAAGACACCTTCAGATTGAAAGTAAAGGGACGGGGAAATATCTATCATTAGATTGGAAGCCAAAAGAAAGTCGGAGTAGCCATACTTATATCAGACAAACTGGACATTAAAGTAAAGGCAGTAACAAAAGATGAAGAAGGACATTATATAATAATTACAGGGTCTCTCCATCAGGAAGAGCTAACAATTATAAACATCTATGTGCCCAATTCGGGAGCACCCAAATACATGAAACAATTAATCACAAACAGAAACAACCTTATTGATAAGAATGTGCTAATTTGCAGGGTATTTTAATACTCCATGGACAGCAATGGAAAAATCAACCAGACAGAAAATCACTAAAGAAGCAATGGACCTGAATGACACATTGAACAGATGGAATTGATAGATATATTTAGAACCCTGCATCCTGAAGTTAGGAAATTCACCTTCTTCTCGAGTGCATATGGCACATTCTCCAAGACAGATCACATACTGGGGCATAAAGCAGCCCTCCATAAATATAAACAAATTGAAATCTTGCCATGCACACTTTCAGATCATAATGCTATGAAACTTGAAATCAATCACAGGAAAAAGTCTGGAAAACCTCCAAAAAATTGGAGGATAAGGAACACCCTACTGAAGAACAAATGGGCCAACCAGGCAATTAGAGAAGAAATTTACAAATATATGGAAACAAATGAAAATGAAAATACAACAATCCAAACTCTTTGGGATACAGCAAAGGCAGTCCTAAGAGGAAAGTACATTGCACTCCAGGCCCATTTCTAGAAAATAGAAAAAGTGCAAATACAAAATCTAACAGCGAACCTAAAGGAACTAGAAGGGGAGCAGCAAGAGCACCCCAAACCCAGAAGAAGAAGAGAAACAATAAAGATCAGGGCAGAAATAAATAATATAGAATTAAAAAAAACAGTTGTACAGATCAGTACAAAAAACCAAGAGTTGGTTCTTTGAAAAAATAAACAAAATTGATAAACCTCCAGCCAGGCTTCTCAAAAAGAAAAGAAAGAGCACCCAAATAGACACATTCACGAATGAAAATGGATTTATTACAACCAATCCCTCAGAAATATAAGCAATTGTCAGGGAATACTGTGAAAAATTATACGCCAACAAACTGGACAATCTAGAAGTAATGGACAAATTCCTAAACACACACACACTACCAAAATTCAAACGGGAAGAGATAGAAAATCTGAACAGACCCATAACTAGTGAAGAAATTGAATCAATTATCAAAAATCTCCCCAAAAATAAGAGCCTTGAGTCAGATGGCTTTCCTGAAGAATTCTACCAAACATTTAAATCAGAGTTAATACCCATTCTTCTCAAGCTGTACCAAAAAATAAATATGGAATAAAAACTTCCAGACTCATTCTAAGAAACCAGGATCACTTTGATTCCTGGACCAAACGAGACGCAGCAAAAAAAGAACTACAGGTCAATATCCTTGATGAATATGGATGCAAAAATCCTTAACAAAATACTTGCACATCGAATTAAACAGCATATAAAAAGAATTATCCACCATGATCAAGTTGGATTCATTCCTGGGTTACAAGGCTGGTTCGATATTCACAAACATCAGATTAAGAAAAGAAAAGATAAAAACCATATGAACCTGTTGATAGATGCAGAAAAAGCATTTGACAAAATACAGCATCC
Organism: Helogale parvula; assembly: GCA_004023845.1. Classification (NCBI taxonomy): domain Eukaryota; kingdom Metazoa; phylum Chordata; class Mammalia; order Carnivora; family Herpestidae; genus Helogale; species Helogale parvula. Next base: position 76,974 of record PJEM01008733.1, on the reverse strand, counting down.
TTTCTTAATAAAGACCATATAGAAAGTCGGGATAGAAGGGAGTTACTTAACCATCATAAAAGCCATTTCTCAAAAGCCCACATCTGATATCATCCTCAATGGGGAAAATCTGAGAGCTTTCCTCCTTGGATCCAGAACACGACAGGGATGTGCACCCTCACCACTGTTGTTTCACATAGTGCTGAAAGTCCTAGCATCAGCAATCAGACATCAAAAGGAAATAAAAGGCATCAGAATTGGCACAGAAGAAGTCAAACTTTCACTTTTCTCAGATGACATGATACTCTACATGGAAAACCCAGCAGACTCTACCAGAAGCCTACTAGAACTTATCCATGAATTCAGCAGAGTCGCAGGGTTCAAAATCAACATACAGAAATCGATTGCATTTTTGTACACCAATAATGAAGCAACAGAAAGAGAAATCAGGAAACTGATCCCATTCACAATTGCATGAAAAACCATAAAATACCTAGGAATAAACCTAACCAAAGATGTAAAAGATCTGTATGACGAAAACTATAGAAAACTTATGAAGGAAATTGAAGAAAACATAAAGAAATGGAAAAACATTCCATCTCATGGATTGGAAGAATAAATATTGTGAAAATGTCACTATTACCCAAAGCAATCTACACATTCAATACAATCCCAATCAAGATTGCACCAGCATTCTTCTCAAGGATAGAACAAACTATCCTAAAATTTGTATGGAACCACAAAAGATCCAGAATAGCCAAAGTAATATTGAATAAGAAAACCAAAACTGGCACTGGGTGTTATATGGAAACCAACTTGAGAATAATCTATAAAAGAAAAAATAAATAAAGGCAAATTTTTGAGAAACCATTGACATTCAGAAGTTGGATTGGTACTCACAGCAAGGTCACATTATTCTCCTATTTAGATATAACCACAGAATACCAACCTTAGACAAGGTTACTCTGAGAGCATAATAAATTGAGACAAAACAAGGTCATTTCATAATTTTGTTTAAACGCTGTGCTACTCACAATGTACCAAATACCCCACCTCTTGGCCAAAATGGGTGACTTCCAGTTCTTTGCCACGTTAGCCTTAGGCTAATTTCCCCTCCCTATAGATAAAATTTATTGAGATGCCTAATCTTAGAATTGCCCCCTCCCACTTTCTGTTGGCATCCAATTTAAAACAAACTCCCATTTTCTTTGGCCCTCCTGGAAATCACTCAACCAAAGTTCAATTCCAATTAAAGTTTTTTTCTAATCCTATATTACTGAGACACCCCTGGATTCCTCATGGTGTGTGTTTTCCCTTGCTGCAATGAGTAATAAATTCAGCTTACTCATTTTTAGGTGGTCTTTGGCTAGAGGGCATTGACAACTTAAAAACCTTTAGAAAAAAATATTGGAGGATGTATTTTTACTTTGGGGTATTGAATTATTTCTCAAATAATACACAAAAACATAAGTATAGAATAAAATTGATACATTTTGAGTATATGGTAGGCAGCCTCTGACATGATCCCAGTGAGCTTCTCCTGGGTTTCACACTCTTGTGTAATTCCTATTGTTGAGAGGGGCCTGGGCATACTAAATTGCTCACTTCTCAGATTAGGTCATAAAGACTGTGGTTTCTATTTTGGGTAGTCCCTCTCTTACTCTCCCTTTTGGATTGCTCACCACGAGTCTACGGCCATACCACCCTGAATGCGCCCGATCTCGTCTGGATTGCTCACCACGAGAGAAGCCACTTGCCATGTCATGAGAAAGCTCTATGGAGAGGCGCCTATAACAAGACGCCAAGGTCCATTAACAACCACATAAGTGAGTTTGGGAGTGGGCCTACCATCAGTCAAGCCTTTAATACTATACAGTCTTGATGACTTCAGCTTTGTAATATAGCTTGAAATCCAGAATTGTGATACTTCATTTTGTTTAATTAAATAGTTTATTACCAAGTTGATTTCCATATAACACCCAGTGCTCTTCCCCACAAGTGCCCCTAAGGAGTGCTTTGCCTATTCAGGGTCTTATGGGGTTCCAGACAAATTTTAGGATTGTTTGTTCTAGCTCTGCAAAAAACGTTGGTGGTATTTTGTTAAGGATTGCATTAAATGTGTAGATTGCTTTGGTTAGTATAGATATTTTAACAATGTTTTTTCTTTCAGTCCATGAGCATGAAATGCTTTTCCATTTCTTTGTGTTCTCTTCAATTTCATAAGTGTTCTATAGATTTCAGAGTATAGATCTTTTGTCTCTTAAGTTAGGTTTATTCCTTAGGTATCTTATTGTTTTTGGTGAAATTGAAAATGAGATCAATTCCTTGATTTCTTTTACTGCTGTTTCATTATTGGTGTATATAAATGGAATAGATATCTGCACATTAATTTTTATCCTATGACTTTGGTGAATTTATGTATTAGTTATAGCAATTTTTTGTGGAATCTTTTGAGTGTCCCACGTAGAGTCTCATGTTGTCTGCAAACAGTGAAATTTTGAGTTCTTTCTTGCTGATTTGGATGCCTTTTATTTCTTTTTGTTGTCTGATTGCTGGGGCTAAGACTTACAGTACTATGTTAAATAATAATGGTAAGAGTGAACATCCTTATCTTGTTCCTGACCATAGAGGAAAGATTTTCCATTTTTCCCCACTGAGGATGATATTAGCTGTGGGTCTTTTGTATATGGCCTTTATGATGTTGAGGTATATTCCTGTTTTTTTCAGGATTTTTACCAAGAAAAGATGCTGTGTTTTTGTGAAATGCTTTTTCTGCTTCTATTGAGAAGATCATATGCTTCTTATCTTTTCTTTTATTAATGTGGTGTATCACGTTGACGGGTTTGCAAATATTGAACTAGCCCTGCGGCCCAGGAATAAATCCCACTTGATCATAGTGAATAATTCTTTTAATGTACTGTTGAATTTGATTAGGTAATACCTTCTTGAGAATTTTTGCATCCATGTTTATCAGGGATATTGCCCTGCAATTCTCCATTTTAGTGAGGTCTTTGGTTTTGTAATCAAGGTAATGCTGACTTTGTAGAATGAGTTTGGAAGTTTTCCTACTATTTCTATTTTTTTGGAACAGTGTGAAAAGAATATGTAACTCTTCTTTAAGTGTCTGGTAGAATTCCCCTAGGAAGCCATCTGGCCCTGGACTCTGGTTTGTTGGGAGACTTTTGATAACTGATTCAATTTCTTTGCAGGTTATTGGTCTGTTCAAAGTTTCTATTTCTTCCTGTTCAATTACAGTATTGTGTGAGTTTCTAAGAATTTGTACATTTCTTCCAGATTGCCTAGTTTGTTCCTATATAATTTTTCATAGTATTTCCTTATAATTGTATTTCTGTGGTGTTGGTTGTGATCTCTCCTCTTTCATTTATGATTTTATCTATAGGAATTATCTCTCTTTTTTTGAGAGGTCTGCCTAAGGGTTTATCAATTTTGCTAATTCTTTCAAAGAACCAGTTCTTAATTTTGTTGATATGTTTTACTGGTTTTTTTGGTTGTTGTTATTTCAATAACAATTCTGTCTTTTCTAATCTTTATTATTTCCCTTATTCTTCTGGTTTTAGGTTTATTTGCTGTTCCTTTTCTAGTTCCTTTAGCTGTAAGGTTAGGCTGTGTATTTGGGACCTCTCTTGCTTCTTGAGATAGGCCTGAATTGCAATATACTTCTCTATTGGGACTGCCTTTGCCACAGCCTAAAGTGTTTTGACGATCATGTTTACATTTTAATTTGCTTACATTCATCTTTTTATTTCTTCCTTAATTGCCTAACTAACCTGTTCATTCTTTAGTAGGATGTTCTTTAACCTCCATGTATCTCTTGAGGGCATTCCAAATGTTTTCTTGTGGTTGACTTCAAGTTTCATAGCATTGTGCTCTGAAAATATACAAGGCATGATCTCAATTTTTTTGTACTTGTTGAGAGCTTATTTGTGTCCCAGAATGTGACTGCAGAATGTTCCATGTGCAGTCGAGAATAATGTGTATTCTGCTGCTTTATGATGAAATGTTCTGAATATTTCTGTTAAGTCTATCCAGTCCAGTGTGTCATTCAAAGCCATTGTTTCCTTATTGATTTTCTGCTTAGATGATCTGTCCATTGCTGTAAGTGGGGTATAAAGTCCCCTAATTTTGTTGTATTATTATCAATGAGTTTCTTTATGTTTGTGATTAATTGATTTCTATAATGGGGTACTTCAAGTTGGGGGCATAACTACTTACAATTGTTGGATCTTCTTGGTGGATAAACACTTTAATTATGTTATAAATCCCTTCTTCATCTCTTGTTACAGTCTTTGCTTTAAAATTTAGTTTGTCTGCCTTGAGGGTGTCATGCTAAGCGAAATAAGCCAGGCAGAGAAGGACAGAAACCATATGTTTGCACTCACAGGTCTAACAGGAAAACAGGAGAAAGCTAATGGAGGACCAGGGGGAGCGGAAGAGGGAAAGAGAGTTGGGGAGAGAGAGGGATGCAAAACTTGAGAGACTATTGAATGCTGAAAATGAACTGAGAGTTGAAGGGGAAGGGGGAGGGGGGAAAAGAGGTGGTGGTAATGGTGGAGGGCACTTATGGGGAAGAGCACTGGGTGTTGGATGGAAAACAATTTGACAATAAAATATTATGGAAAAATAAATAAATAAAAAAAGTAAAATTTAGTTTGTCTGGGGCACCTGGGTGGCTCAGTTGGTTAAGCGTCCGACTTCAGCTCAGGTCATGATCCCCTGGTTCATGGTTCGAGCCCCGTTTTGGGCTCTGTGCTGACAGCTAGCTCAGAGCCTGGAGCCTGCTTTAGACTCTGTGTCTGCCTCTCTCTGACCCTTCTGTTTGCACTGTCTCTCTCTGTCTCTCAAAAATAAATTTAAAAAAATTAATAAAATTTAGTTTGTCTGATAGAAGTATGGCTACCCTGGCTTTCTTTTGACAACCATTAGCATGATAGATGGTTCTCCATCCCCTCACTTTCAATCTACATGTGTCTTTAGGTCTAAAATCTTGTAGGAAGCATATAGATGGATCTTATTATTTTTTCTTTATCCATTCTGATACCTGTCTTTTGATTGGAGCATTTAGACCAATTACATTGAGAGTGATTATTGAAATATATGAATTTAGTGTCATTGTGTTATCTGTAGAGTTAGTGTTTCTGGGGATGCTCTCTGATCATTTCTCATCTTTGTTGCTTTTGGTATTTTTTTTTTCCACTCAGAGAGTCCCCCGCAAAATTTCTCATGAGGATGGTTTAGTGGTTACAAACTCCTTTAGTTTTTGTTTGTCTTGAAAACTCTTTATCTCTCTTATTTTGAATAACAGCCTTACTGCATAGACTATTCTTGGCTGCATATTTTTCCAATTCAGCATTTTGAATAAATCATGCCACTCCTTTCTGGCCTGCCAAGTTTCTGTGTACAGATCTGCTGTGAACCTGATCTATCTTCCCTTGTAGGTTATGGAGGTTTTTTTCCTTGCTGCTTCCATAATTCTTTCCTTGTTGAATTTAATGTTTTTTTTTCTGAGCTTCTTTGATTTTGATGTTGTGTCTTTCCCCAGATTAGGTAAGGTTTCATTTGTAATTTGCTCATATAAAACTTCTGCCTCTTTTTTCTCTTTTCAACTTCTGGAACTCCTATGATATGTTTTAATAAATTGTTGAGTTCCCTAAGTCTGCCCTCATGATCACTGACCTTTGTTTCCCTATTCTTTTCAGCTTTACTATTTTCCATAATTTTACCTTCTATGTCACCAATTCATTCCTCTGCCTCGCCTAATCTATCCTCATTTTTATGACCTCCATTTGGATTTGCATCTTGGCTACAGTATTTTAAATTTCAGCTTGACTAGATTTTATTTCTTTTAGCTCTGCAAAAAGGGGTTCTCTGGTGTCTTCTATGCTTTTTTCAAGCCCAGATAAGTATCCTTATAATCATTGTTTTAAATTCTAGTCCAAACATTGTACTTATGTCTGCATTGATTAAATCCCTGGCCATCATTTCTCTTATTCTTTCTTTTGACATGATTTCTCCATCTTGTCATTTTTTTAGGAAGCAAAAACAACAATAATAATAGAGTAAAATAAAAATTAAAACATTTTAAAAATTAAATAAAGGAAACGAGACCCTAGGTGTATTTTGGACTACTTGTTAAGAGAAGTTGTAACATTCTCTCCCTCAAATTATGCAGATTGTTCTATTAATCCTCAACTCGATTTCCTAGATGCTGAAAATGATTTGATGTTGATCTAGCTGTGTTCGAGGGAGGAGGCAAGCCCAGGGTCTCTTTACTACTCAGTCATCTTAACTCCTTCCCCTTCAAGCTTTAACTGAGACCACAAACTCAACCGACAGCTTGATTGAAACCTCATGATATACCTTGAGCCAGTTGCTAAATAAACCATGTTCAAATTCCTGACCCACAGAAAATGTGAAATACAGGTTTGTTGTTTTAAGCTGCTAAGTTTTGAGGTAATTTATTACATATTGATAAGTAGTTAATATAGACCACATTAAAATTAAGAATTTTGGTTCATCAAAAGACATGCTATTAAAGTGAGAAACTACAAAGCTGTAACTTCGTACTACAAAAGATTGTGGAGAGGATATTTGAAATACACATGCTTGACTGATAACCAGAATATAAATCAAGAACTTCCACAGATCAAAATAGAAAAAAAAAAAAACTGACTCAGTAGACAAATGGGCAAAAAGACAAAGATAGGTAATTCACAGAGTGAGAAATAGGAATGTCAACTAAGCATATGAAAGGACATTCAACCTCATTAATAATCAGAACAAGGCAAATTCAGACCTCAGTGAGGTATCATTTTTTTCTCATTAGATTGACAAGGTTAAGAAGTCTGCCAACATGGAGCATCTGGGTGGCTCAGTCTATTAAGCATTCTACTCTTGGTTTTAGCTCAGGTCATGATTGCATACTTTGTGGGTTCGAGCCCACCTCTGTGCTGGCCGCTCAGGCTCAGAGCTTGCTTGGGATTCTCCCACCCTCCCAGCCCTCCCACACTGTCTCTGTCTCTCTCAAAATAAATGAATAAACATTAAGAAAAAATAAGTCTGCTAATGTAAACTAATAAAAAGGGGACTACTGGTAGGAACATAAACTGGGACAACCACTTCAGTAACATTTTGGTATTACCTAACTAATAAAGTTGACCATACTTATATTGTACAGTCTAGACATTTCAAACTTAGGTATATCCATGAGAAAAGTCTTTCATGATTGTCCCATGAAACATACTCACAGCAACACTATTGGTAATAGTGAAAACATAGAAATAAGTAAAATATCCATTGAGAGAAAAATAAATTGTGATATGTGTATACAATGAAATATTATATATTTTGGGAAATGAATGAACTACATCTATATATAACAAAATGAATGAATCTTAGAAACATATTATTGAGTGAAAAGAGCAAGATGCAGAAGACCATGGAAAGCATGACATATTTACAGAGTTAAATATAATAAAACATTAAGGAATATATTGATTATTAATATATACATAGGTAATAGAACTTTTTAATTTTTTATGTTTTTTATTTATTTTTGAGAGACAGAGAGAGACAGCATGATCAGGGGAGGGTCAGAGAGAGAGAGGGAGACACAGAATCTGAAGACAAGTTTCAGGCTCTGAATTAGATGTCAGCACAGAGCCCAACGTAGGGCTTGAACCCATGAACTGTGAGATCATGACCCGAGCCGAAGTTGGACGCTTAACTCACTGAGCCACCCAGGCGCCCCGGTAATAGAACTTTTTAAAGGATAATATAAAATTCACAATAGTCGTTACTTATGCAAAGAGGAGGGGGTGGGATACAGCAAAACATTCAGATAAGTGCAAGTTATTGGTAATTTCTAGTTTTAGGTTGGGTGGTAGATTTAAGAGTGTTCATTTTATTATTAATCTTTATAATTAGACAAAAGTTACAAATACTCTGAAATGCGTCAAATATTACTTCATTTAAAACATTTAAAAAAACAAATTAATAGTATTTTTATTTTTATTATAGAAAATTAAGAGTGAATTTTTATATCTAAAGAAAGCAACACAGTTCATTTTTCAAATGGAAAGGAAAAATACAGAAGAGAGAAAAGTTTGGTGAGCTATCCTAAGAGGATAAAGAAAAGGAATACAATTCAGGGAAAAGGAAAAAAATCTTCCATTTTAAACCATGTTATTATTTTAATCCTAGATCATTCAGGAAGCTATGCTGGCTAAAACAGGAATTTATTAAGAAGATTATACTTTCACCTGCAGTTCACATCAAGTAATTTCCATCCATGTTCCATGTCTATCTCTTTAAATAGTTTTTAATGCACTCGCTTCTCAAATCAATCTCAAACTTCAGAAACTGCCACATAAGTAGATAGCGCTATTTCTATTGGTGTTAGAGGGGAGCAAGTCTCAGTTACATTCTTGGAGTTTTCCTAAGTGGTTCTGGGGTCTTATGCAATGGCAAATCTTGAGTAGGTTTTGAGGAGGATCATATGTCCTCACAAGGTTATTACTGACGGGTATTGTCCACTTGCTATCTTCATATTGACAGTCTCTCTTGGCTTCTGTGCTTGCCTTAGGACACAGAAATCATTACAGTATTTATTACCCCAGGCCTTGCATTCCTATCCCTCAAGTTTATTAAAGCAGACATTCCTTTCTGAGGCATCACCAGGGGGCCATGGAAAGTAAGACCCAGGTGCCAGCTGACTTCTCCGACCTTCTTGCCTCCCCAGCCCAAGGGACATTTCTTTATACTCTAATGGAAGTCCCATTCTTCCTCTAACCCAATTCTCCTATTTGCTTTGGCTTTTCAAAAAAAAGCTCAAATATCTTGCAAGCTGACCTGCTTTTAGTTCAGCCATACACTTCCTAGAAGGTGAAGAAGCACAGAGTCTGCTATTTGCCAGAAAGAGAGAATAGGAATGGGTGAAATACAGGAAGAAAAAAAACCTCTAATATTTCAAAATATTATCTGGAGATAAGCAAAAGTTTAAAAATAAGACTCAAAAAGTGCTAACCATAGAGGAAAAAAAATTGGATTCCTTAAAGTAAAGAACTGTTATTTACTAAAATACACGGTTAAAAGAGTGAAAAAGCAAGACATAAAAAGGAAGAACATATCTGAAATACATATATCAAACAAAGGATTTCTGTTAAGAACATGTAACAAAGTCCTATGAATCAGTAAGAAAAATGCAGACAATCCACTTAAAAAATTACTTAAATCCAGTACTTCACAAGAGAAGATATCCTAATGGCCAATAAATATGAAAAGTTGTTGGGGTGCCTAGGTGGCTCAGTGGGTTAAACATTCAACATTGGCTCAAGTCATGATCTCATGGTTCATGAGTTCAAGCCCCATATCAGGTTGTCTGCTGTCAGCACAGAGCCTGCTTTGGATCCGCTATTACCTTCTCTCTACCCCTCCCTCCCTCAAAAATAAATAAACATTAAAAAAATTGTTTAACTTCCTAAGTCATCATGAAAATACAAATTAAAATCATAATACAATTCCACTCCATATCTACCAGTATGGTTAAAGTGGGAATGTCTGACAATACCAAATGTTGGCAAAGATGTGGAACATCTTGATGGGAAACATAACCACTTTGGAAAATTGGCATTAACTACTAAACAATTGTATCAAGTCCACTTAGACATACACCCAAAAGAAATAAATATATATGTTTATCAGTAGACATGTCTAAGAATGTTTTATGGAGGCACTATTTATGATAACCCAAAGTGGAAACTACCCAAATGCTCATCAAAGGTAGTATGGATAAAGTGTAGTTTATATCATATTATTCATATAATGGAAAAACATACAGAAATGAAAATGAATCAACTATTTCTACATGAAATATGGAAGAATCTCACCAACCCAATACTAAGTGTAGAAAACAGACATAAGAGTACATGTTGGATGATTAAACTTACATAAATTCTTAAAAGAGGCAAAATTAATCTTTGGTGTTACAAATCAGAAGAGTGGTTATCTTTGAGATGAATAGTGACTGGGACGGTACATAAGGTGAGCTTCTGGTGGCTGGCCATGTACTATTTTGGGATCTGGATGCTGGTTACACAGCTGTGTTCTTTTTATGAAAATTCATTAAATTCTACCCTTAAGATTTGTGTATTTTTCTATATATATGTAGTAACAATAAAAATTTACCTACAAAATTTTCACCTAAAATTTATCCAGCCACATTGCACCTGCAAGTCTGAATGCCAGACTCTGAAATGTGATTCACCAAAATAATCAATGCCACTTTAAAACTTTTTAAATACTACCCTTCTACTTTTCCTGGTTATACCCCTATGCAGCCTTTCCTGGAACAGAGAGGACTCGCCAAAATTTTTTCTAGAGTTTTTTTTTTTTTTGTACTGGAAATGAATGAAGTAATCTGAGAACATACATAGGTTTTCTTTAAGTATGGTATGTTGTGATATATTGGGAAACTTACTCCATACCTACCTCAGCTGGAAGTGAGGGACAGAAATTCATTTGAACCTACTTGCCTAACTTCACTTGATGCACAAACACACCCATCCTCCAAGCAAATTGCAGTCATTTTTTTTTCTTTTATTTCCTTCTCCAGGTTCCAAATCACACCTTCAACTAACAGGTGATGCCAAACTTTATTGCTTTTACAAAAAAAATCATGTATGCCTTTTATAGAAAAATTCAGCAATAGAAAAAAGAACAAAGAAACCACCAACAGATACCCCAAAATCCGATTATCCAGGTATAGCCTGAGTTAGTAATTGGTGAGGTCTCTCTGTGGGATGTATTCAAACACCAAGAAGAATATATAGAAGATAGATGGATCATGGATGAATAGAAAGATAATTATATGAAAATTTAAGCCACAAATTTGGAGATGACAAATTGCCATAAATACAGCACCAAAAGATTAATATCCAGTAAATGTAAAGATTTCCTGTAAATGAAAAAGATAAAAGGCTCAATTAAAAAGTCAGAAAATGATATGAAGACAATTTACACATAATGAACCACAAAAGAACGAATACACATATGAAAACATGATAAATCTTACATGTAATCATAAAATGAAAAGTAGAGTGATGCAGAGTAAAAGGAATAGGACATATTCCCTCATCTATGCAATCATATTGCTAATATTTCACAACCATCATATTGGCAAAACTTAATTAAATTTCAAAAGTTAATTAGGTCTGGTAATGTCAAATATTGGTAAAAGTGTGAAGAAAAAGAAACTCAGACATTAATGGTTGCAGTATTAATCAGTACAACCATTAATTTATAAATACCTAGTAAAATTAAATATTGATGTCCAAGAGAACTCAAGACACAGTTTCACAAAAGGACTTTTCCAAGAGTGTTCATAGCCACTGTATTATCTATTGCTACATGACAAATTACCACAAAATTTGGTGGCTTAAGACAACAAATACTATATAACATTCTCTGTAGTTCAGGCATGGCTTAGTGGAATGCCCCTCCCTCAAGGTCTCTCACAGGGCTCCAATCAATGCATCATCTGGGGCTGTGTTCTCAACTGAAAGCTCAGTTAAACGAAGCAGATTACAAAAGGTCAGGCACACCAGGAGGTAGAGATCATTTGGGGCCATTTTATTTTATTATTATTAAGATTTTATTCTTTTTATTTTTATTTTGTCCTTTTATAGGTTATTGTCAAATTGGTTTTCATAGAACACCCAATGCTCATCCCAACAAGTGCCATCCTCCATGTCCATCACCTTTTTTCCCATCTCCCCCACACCCATCAACCCTCAGTTTGTTATCAGTGTTTAAAAGTCTCTTATGGTTTGCCTCCCTCCCTCTCCTTAACTATTTTTCCCCTTCCCCTCCCCCTGGTCCTATGTTAAGTTTCTGCTGTTCCACATATGAATGAAAACATATGGTATCTGTCTTTCTCTGCCTGACTTATTCCACTCAGCATAATACCCTCGAGTTCCATCCACGTTGCTACGAATGGCCAGATCTCATTCATTCTCATTGCCATGTAGTATTACATTGTATAGATAAACCACATCTTCTTGATTCATTCATCAGTTGATGAGCATTTAGGCTCTTTCCATGATTTGGCTATTGTTGAAAGTGCTGCTCTGAACATTGGGGTACACATGCCCCTATGCATCAGTACTACTGTATGCCTTGGGTAAATTCCTAGCAGTGCTTTGCTGGCTCATAGAGGAGTTCTATTGTTAATTTTTTAAGGAAACTCAACACTGTTTTCCAGAGGGGCTGCACCAGTTTACATTCTCACCAACAGTGTAAAAGGGTTCCCATTTCTCCACATCCTCGCCACCATCTATAATCTCCTGATTTGTTCATTTTAGCCACTGGCGTGAGGTGGTATCTCAGTGTAGTTTTAATTTGCATTTCCCTGATGATGAGTGATGCTGAGCATCATTTCATGTGTCTGTTGGCCATCTGGATGTCCTCCCTGGAGAAGTGTCTATTCATGTCTTCTGCCCATTTCTTCACCTGATTATTTGTTTTTCGGGTGTGGAGTTTGGGGAGTTCCTTATAGATTTTGGGTACTAGCCCTTTACCCGATATGCCATTTGCAACTATCTTTTCCCACTCTGTTGGTTGCATATTAGTTTTCTTGATTGTTTCTTTTGCAGTGCAGAAGCTTTTTATCTTGATGAGTTCCCAATAGTTCATTTTTGCTCTTGATTCTCTTGCCTTTGGAGATGTGTTGAGTAAGAAATTGCTATGGCTGAGGTCAAGGAGGTTGTTTCCTGTTTTCTCCTGTAGGGTTCTGATGGTTTCCTGTCTCACATTCAGGTCCTTCATCCATTTTGAGTTTATTTTTGTGCATGGTGTAAGAAAGTGGTTTAGTTTCATCCTTTTGCTTTAGTTTTATTATTTTTTATTATTTAGGTTTGAAAAGTTTTAGCCCCAGTATAAGAAGTAAACAGTGTTATATTAGTTTCAGGTGTACAATATAGTGATTCAACAATTCTATATATTACTTGGTGTTCATCATGGTAAGTGTACTCGTAATCTCTTCCACATATTTCACACATTGCCCTCCCCTCCCCTCTCGTAACCCTCAGCTTGTTCTCTACCATTAAGAGTCTGTTTCTGAGGCACATGAGTGGCTCAGTCAATTGAGCATCTGACGTTGGCTCAGGTCATGATCTCAAGGTTTGTGAGTAAGAACCCTGCATCAGGCTGCTGCTTCGGATCCTCTGTTCCCCCCCTCTC
>PJEM01008733.1:51569-63641 GCA_004023845.1 Helogale parvula | reverse complement strand
TGCTGCAAATAGCAAGATTTCATTCTCTTTTATGGCTGAATACTATTCCATTGTGTATATATACCACTTCTTGTTTATCTGTTCATCTATAGGTGCATAGCTTCCATACTTTTGGCTATTGTAAAAAAATACAGTAATAAACATAGGGGCGCATGTATCTTTTCCAATTACTCTTTTCATACTCTTTGGGTAAATACCCAGTAGGGGAATTACGGGATCATATGGTATTTCTATTTTTTTTTTCGTGTGATCCCACATGGGGGCAACTTTATTTTATATTTCTTTAATTGTTTTTTTAAGTTTTTATTTATTTATTTATTTATATTTTCAATAGTTTATTTTCAAATTGGTTTCCATATAAAACCCAGTGCTTCTCCCCACAAGTGCCCCCCACCATGACCGTCACCCCCTTCCCTTCCTCCCCCTCCCCCTCCAGTCCATGGTTCATCTTCAGTATTCAATAGTCTCTCATGATTTTTGTCCCTCTCTCCCCCAACTCTGTTTCCCCCTTCCCCTCCCTATGGCCCTCTGCTAGGTTTCTCCTGTTGGACCTACGAGTGCAAACATATGGTATCTGTCTTTCTCCGCCTGACTTATTTCGTTTAGCATGACACCATCGAGGTCCATCCACTTTGCTACAAATGGCCAGATTTCATTCTTCCTCATTGCCATATAGTACTTCATTGTATATATATCCCACATCTTCTTGATCCATTCATCAATTGATGGACATTTAGGCTCTTTTCATGATTTGGCTATTGTAGAAAGTGCCGCTCTGAACATTGGGGTACATGTGCTCCTATGCATCAGCACTTCTGTATCCTTTAAGTAAATCCCTAGCAGTGCTATTGCTGGGTCATAGGAGAGTTCTATTGAGTTTTCTGAGAAGTACAGGCCAATATTCTTAATGAATACAGATGCAAAAATAACAAGATACTAGCAAATCGAATTCAACAGTATATAAAAAGTATTATCCATTATGATCAAGTGGGATTTATTCCTGGGTTACAAGGCTGGTTCAATATTTGCAAATCCATTAATGTGATACATTACATCAAGAAAACAAAAGAAAAAAATCATATGATCCTGTCGATAGATGCAGAAAAAGCATTTGACAAAATACAACATCTCGTCTTAATAAAAACCCATGAGAAAGTTGGACAGAAGGAACTTACTTAAACATCATAAAAGCCATTTACAAAGAGCCCACAGCCAATATTATCCTCAATGGGGAAAAACTGAGATCTTTCCCCCTGAAATCAGGGACACAACAGGGATGTCTAATCTCACCACTGTTGTTTAACATAGTGCTGGAAGTCCTAGCATCAGCAATCAGACAACAAAAGGAAATAAAAGGCATCAAAATTGGCCAAGAAGAAGTCAAACTTTCCCTTTACTCTACATGGAAAACCCGATCGACTCCACCAGAAGCCTTCTAGAACTGATCAATGAATTCAGTAAAGTTTCAGGGTACAAAGTCAATGTACAGAAATTAGTTGCATTCTTATACACCAAAAATGAAGCAACAGTAAGAGAAAGCAAGAAACAGATCTCATTCACAATTGCACGAAAAACCATAAAATACCTAGGAATAAACCTAACCAAAGATGTAAAAGACCTGTATGCTGAAAACTATAGAAGACTTATGAAGGAAACTGAAGAAGACACAAAGAAATGGAAAAACATTCCGTGCTCATGGATTGCAAGAATAAACACTGTTAAAATGTCATTATTACCCAAAGCAATTTACACATTCAAAGCAATCCCCATTAAAGTTGCACCAGCATTCTTCTCAAAGGTAGAACAAACTATCCTAAAATTCGTATGGAACCACAAAAATCCCCAAATAGCCAAAGTAATACTGAAGAAGAAAACCAAAACGGGGGGCATCACAATCCCAGACTTTAGCCTCTACTACAAAGCTGTCATCATCAAGACAGTATGGTATTGGCACAAAAACAGACACATGGACCAATGGAATAGAATAGAGAACCCAGAACTGGGCCCACAAGTATATGGCCAATTAATCTTTGACAAAGCAGGAAAGAGTGTCCAATGGAAAAAGGACAGCCTCATCAACAGGTGGTGTTGGGAGAGCTGGACTGTATTTCTATTTTAATTTTTGTGAAGAAACTCCTTACCGTTTTCCACGTGGTTGCACCAATGTGTCTTGCCACCAAAGGTATAAAAAGTTTCCTTTTTCTCTACATTCTTGGAAACATTCGTTTCTTGTGTTTTGGTTTTAGCCATTTGACATGTGCGAGATGATATCTCACTGTGGTTTTGATTTTCATTTCCCTGATAATGAGTGATGTTGATCATCATCTCATGTGTTTATTGGCTGTCTGCATGTCTTCTTTGGAGAAATATCTGTTCAAGTTTTCTGCCCATTTTTCAATTGGATTATTTAGTTTTGGGGGGTTGAGTTATAAGTTTTTACATACTTTGGATATTAACTCTTTATCAGATGGATATTTGCAAATATCATCTCCCATTCAGTAGGTTGTCTTTTAGTTCTGTTGACAGCTTCCTTTGCTGTGCAGAAGGCTTTTATTTGGATGTAGTGCCAGTAGTTTATTTTTTAAATTTTTATTTATTTTTGAGAGGGAGGGAGGGAGGGAGAGGGAGAGGGAGAGGGAGAGAGAGAGAGAGAGAGAGAGAGAGAGAGGAGAGAGAAACAGAAACAGAGAGAGAATGAGTTTGGAGAGAGGCAGAGATAGAGAGAATCCAAGCAGGTTCTGTGCTGTCAGCTTGGAGCCCAACACAGGGCTCAATCTCATGAACTGTGAGATCATGACTTGAGCCAAAATCAAGAGTCAGATACTTAACTGACTATTGGCACACATTTTTGCTTCTGTTTCCTTTGCATTAGGAAACATATCTAGAAAAAATGTTATGGCAGATGTCAGAGAAGTTATTGTATGTGCTCTCTTCTAGGACTTATATGGTGTCAGATCTGACATTGAGGTCCTTAATCCATTTTGAGTTTATTTTTGTGTATGGTTAAGAAAGTGGTCCAGTTTCATTCTTTAGCATGTAGCTTTCCAGTTTTCCCAATATCATTTGTTGCAGACTGTCTTTTTCCCACTTCATATTCTTGCCTCCTTTGTTGAAGATTAATTGGCCATATAATCATGGCCAATCATGGGCTCTATTCTCTTTAATTGATTTATGTGTCTATTTTTGTACCAGTACCATAGTTTTGATTACTACAGCTTTATAGTGTATCTTGAAATCCGAAGTTGTGATACCCCCAGCTTTGCTTTTATTTCTCAAGATTGCTTTGGTTGTTTGTGGTCTTTTGTGGTTTCATACAAATTTTAGGATTGTTTGTTCTAGTTCTGTAAAAAATGCTGTTATTATTTTGAGAAGTATTGCATTGACTATGTAGATTGCTTTGGGTAGTATTGACATTTTAACAATATATGTTCTTCCAATCCATAAACATGGAATGTTTTTCCAGTTCTTTGTGTCTTCTTTAATTTCTTTCATAAGCTTTCTATAGTTTTAAGTTTCATGTAGTCTACAAAGAGTGAAAGTTTGACTTCTTTCTTGCTGATTTGAATGTCTTTTCTTTCTTTTTTTGTCTGATTTCTGAGGCTAGGACTTCCAGTACTATGCTAAAGAAAAATGGGGAGAGTGGACATCCCTGTCTTAATCCTCACTGTAGAGGAAAAGCTCTTAGTGTTTCCCCATTAAGTATGACATTCTCTGTGAGTTTTTCGTATATAGTCTTTATTATGTTGAGATATGTTCCCTCTAACCCTACTTTGTTGAGGGGTTTTTAGATCATGAATGGATATTGTACATAGTCAAATTCTTTATCTGGATCTATTGAATTGATCATATGGTTTTTATCTTTTCTCTTATTGATGTGATGTATCATGTCGATAGCTTTGCAAATATTGAACCAACTCTTGCATCCCAGTAATAAATCGCACTTTATTGTGGTGAATAATTTTTTCAAATATATTGTTGGATTTTTAAAAATATATTGTTGAGAATTTTTGTATCTGTGTTCATTAAGGATATTGGACTGCAGTTCTCTTTTCTTGTAAGTGTCTTTATCTGGTTTTTCTGGCCTCATAGAACAAATTTAGAAGTTTTCCTTCTTCTTCTTCTTCTTCTTCTTCCTCTTCCTCTTCCTCTTTCTAATTTTTGGAATAGTTTGAGAGGAATAGGTATTAGTTCTTCTGTAAATGTTTGATAGCAGTGTGCCTAGGTGACTCAGTTAAGTGTCTGATTTCGGCTCAGGTCATGATCTCATGGTTCATGGGTTCAAGCCCTGCATCAGGCTCTGTCCTGACAGCTCAGAGCCTGGAGCCTGCTTCAGATTCTGTGTCTCCCTCTCTCTCTGCCACTCCCAAGCTTGCACTCTGTCTGTCTCTCTCAAAAAATAAACATTAAAAAATTAAAAAAAAATTTTTTTTTGATAGAAAGGTGCCTGGGTGGCTTAGTCAGTTGAGAGTCTGACTTCTGTTCAGATCATGATCTCCTATCTCAGGTCCTGATTTCATGGTTCATGAGTCTGAGCCACATATCAGGGTCTCTGCTGTCAACCTGGAGCCTGCTTTGGAACCTCTGTCCCTCTCTGTCTGCACTTTCCTTGCTCACACTTGCTCTCTCTCAAAAATAAGTAAACATTAAAAATAAATAAATGTTTGATAGAACTCCCCTGAGAAGCCATCTGGCCTTGGACTTTTGTTTGTTGGGAGTTTTTTTTTTTATCACTGATTCAATTTTATTGCTGCAATATATCTATTCAAATTTTCCATCTCTTCTTGATTCAGTTTTGGGATGTTATATGTTTTTAAGAATGTATCTTATTTCTTCTATGTTATCCAATTTGTTGGGGTGTAATTTTTATAATATTCTCTTATGATCCTTTGTATTTCTGTGGTTTTGGTTGTTATTTCTACTATTTCATTTCTTATTTTGTTTATTTAAGTCCCCCCTCCCCTCTCTTTTGATGAGTCTGGCTAAAGGCATATCAATTTGTTGATCTTTTCAAAGCACCAGCTCCTAGTTTCATTGATCTGTTTTATTGCTTTTTAGACTATATTTTATTTCTTCTCTAATCTTTATTATTTCCTTCCTTCTACCGGTTTGGGGTTTTGTTTGTTCTTCTTTTACTAGCTCTTTTACATGTATAGTTAGGTTGTTTATTTGAGATTTTTCTTGCTTCTTGAGTTAGGCCTATATTGCTATAAACTTCTCTCTTAGAACAACGTTACTGCATCCTTTTGGGGCCATTTAGAGGTTGCCTATCACAGCATCTTTGTTCATAACAGACCCACACTGGAAACAGCTTAGACATCCGTTGATAAGAGAATGGATAAACAAACTATGATGCATTCTTACAAGAGAATACACTTAGTAGTAAAAAGGCTTAGTGAAGGAAGCCTTACACAAAAGAATACATAGTGCATCATTTAAATTATATTTATATATAAATATAAATTAATTTATATTAATTTAATGTAAATTAAATTTCATTTAAATTATATGAAGTTCTATAACAAGCAAAACTGCAAAGCTATGTTAGAAAAAAACCAGAACAGTGGTTACCTGTGGTGGGAGTAATTGTTTGGGAAGAGGTGTGAAGGAATTTTACTGGTTGATGCTAATGTTCTGTGTCTTGATAGGATTTTGTCAAGAAGTATGTTCATTTGTCAACATTTGTTGTATTATCACTTAAAATTGTATTTAATTACATGTGCATTTTATTATATGTCAATTTTTATGTCAAAAGAAATGAAACGTAAGCAAATAGTCAACTGTATTTAATAATGTATGTGTTGAAATATTTTAGAGTGAATTGTTCTGGTGTCATGCCTGTAATTTTGAAATGCATCCAAAAAATAAGATGGATTGATGAATTATTATAGGAATGGGTAGATGGATTGTTATGTATGATAAAACAAATATAGTAAAATATTAATTATAGAATTTAGGTGGTAGGTACATAAGAATTCACTGTATAATTTTTTTCAACTTTTCTATATATTTGGAAATTTTCATAGTAAAATATTAAAGAAAAATCGAAGTTGAATATCCCATATTACCCAGCAATCCAATTCTAGGTATTTACCTTACATAAAAATCTCAAACATGAGTATAGGTATACATGTGCAAGGATGTTCACTACAGCATTGAATGTAATAGCAAAAAGGTGGAACCAACTCAACCTTTCCCTCAGTAAAGGAATAGATAGATCAGCTGTGATTTATTCATACAATGGAATATAACATACAACGGAACTAGATCTATATGAACAACTTCAATAAATCTAAAAAAAATATTGGGTTTAAAATACAAGCTGTAAAGGCATACATACACATGAGACCATTTATGCAAAAACAAGATAAATATGGTTTATGGCTACTGTTATATAAAGTAACCATATAAAAACATCCATTGGTGGGCACCTGGCTAGCTCAGTCAGTAGAGCATGCAACTCCTGATCTTGGGGTTGTGAGTTTGAGCCCCCATGTTGAGTATAGAGATAACTTCAAAAAAATCTTTTAAAAATGTATTGGGATAATATATACCAACCTCAGGATGTCTTTCTACAGGAAAAAGATGTGAGACAGGGCTCTAGAAGTATCTTTAATGCATTATGTCTTTCAGAAGTAAAAGTATTTGCAGCAATTATGGAAATATATTAATATGTTTAATCTTAGTGGTGGGTTTTTTAAACAATTGTGGTGGGTGGGTAACTTAAACAATTACCATGTATCAAGAGCTTTGTTAAATGTTTTATATATTTTATATCCCATTTAATCCTCAAATGAAGTAGATTACCATTCATCCCCATTTTCCAAAGGAGCTTGAGGCTTATGGGGATTAAATAATTTAATCAACATCATGCATACCAGCAGATCCAGAAAGCCTAACTGCAGAGTCTACATTCTTGACCATTCTATTTATATTTCTCACCTGACCAACCCTGAGACTACTATCTAAACTTGTAGAGAAAGAGGTTTCAGGCAGGATATGAGGAGCTGATTTTATAAGGGACAACATTAGACACAAGGAGATAAAAGGTGACACAAAGTGGAGAAGATGGAATTTGTCTTAACTTCTAATGCAGAATACAGTATACCTGTATTTTTTAAAAAATTTTTTAACATTTATTTATTTTTGAGAGACAGAGAGATACAGATCATGAGCAGGGGAGGGGCATAGAGCGAGGGACACACAGAATCAGAAGCAGACTTCAGGCTCTGAGCTGTCAGCACAGAGCCTGACGCAGGGCTTAAACCCACGAACAGATCATGACCTGAGCTGAAGTCTGACGCTCAACTGACTGAGCCACCCAGGCGCCCTGACAGTATGCCTGTATTAATTCAAACTGGAAGCAGCAAGAGACACAACCCTTAATGCAGATGTTCGTATTCTCGTGGTGGGTGTAATCCTCTGCTGTGTGTTAAATTGTGTTCCCCTAAGTCCTAACTCCCAGTACTTGTAAATGTGACCTTACTTGGAAATAGGGTTTTTGCAGTTGTAATGAAGTTAAGATGAGGTCATACTGGATACTCCTCTCTCTTGCTCTTACATATTTTTAGGCACTTCAGAGAACAGTCAGAACGCTCATGGCTCAAGTCCTTAGCCTACTACCTCTGCAGATTCTTTAAAGAATTATGCTGAAAACACATTCCAGGTGACTGCACCTTTGTTTGTTCTTTTATAACTAGGTACATAGTAAAGTGGCATAAAAAATTATTCCAACGTCTTTACATCATAAAGACTGTTACTCACACTGGGCTTGCTTTTTATTACTCTTAGCTAAGGAATAACAAGACTTTTCCCCCAGTGTTTTAGCAATTTTATTCAGAGTTCTCGAGAGTCTGGGAGGGAGTAGACCCAATTTGCATAAGAAGACAAAGTGCTTTCAGAGTAAAGGGGCCAAGAATTCAATCAGTTCTTGCTTAGATTTAAAGTTTTAGAAATCTGTTGGAGTAGCAAGAAAGGATGCCAGTGGTCCCAAAGGAGAAATTATCTTGAAGGTAGCAAGAACCTAGGCTGTTTATCTCAACACCAGAGCCTAAATGTTCATGAGGTTTGGACTGGTTCTAAAGTTTTAAGCCCTAGGACTGAACCTGATAGGTACAGTGGTATGTATTGAAGGTCAACAGCTGAACATGAAGAATTAACTTAAAGAGCTGTAATCTTGGTACTCTAAACTCTTGCACTGTGCAGGATAAGGAGTGATGGAAAGAGGAGCAACAGAGCTAGTGGGCCGAATGGCCTTTCTAGTCCTCTCTCTTTCTGCCTAGAGTTCAGAAATAGGACTTATCACCTTGAAATGAATAGGTACCTAGGTGCTTTACCAAGTTAGCAGGGACAGAGGCTTCAAAAAGGATATGGCAACTTCCTATTAATAAAAGTAGATGAGTGCTTAAACAGCTAATCAGAGACAGAAGGCAAAAGTTATTATTTATACTCTTTTTTTAAAGCTTATTTTTGAGAGTGAGAGACAGAGAAAAAATATGAGTGGGGGAGGGGCAGAGAGAAAGGGAGACACAGAATCTGAAGCAGGCTCCAGGCTATGAGCTGTCAGCACAAAGCCTGACATGGGGCTTGAACCCTGAACTGTGAGATAGTTACCTGAACCGAAGTCAGATGCTAAATCGACTGAGCCATCCAGGTGCCCCCCATTATTTATACTCTTAAGTGGTAAATTGGGTCATAACTTCATTCAATGAGTATTTACTGAGTGTCTATTATACATCAGGCAGAGTACCAGATGCTAAGACTTCTGTAGTGTGCAAAAGATATGTAGTTCCTGTGCTCTTAGCTTATACTCTTGTAGAGGATACAGACATTAAACAGACTGAATGAAGATTCAGTTTCTCTATCAGCTCATTGGTTCATGTAGCCCAAATGTGAGGTCCAAAACTACAAATTTACATCCTTATCAGTACAGCACCTGTAGCTAACTAACTGGAGGGTCTGAGTACCCATCCAAAATCTTAGGGAAGAGAAGCTGATTAGCTCAGCTTAGATTAGATGTCTATCCTGGTCTAATCAGCTGCAGCCTGGGAATGAGGTGACAATAACACATTGCCTGCTCAGTGGGGCAATGGGAAGGCTCTGTAAGAAGTAAATATTGGGAATAAGGCAATTGAAAACAATGAACCTCCTGGGGCGCCTGAGTGGCTCAGTTGGTTGAGTATCTTAATTTCAGCTCAGGTCATGGTCTCACAGTTCATGAGTTATAGGCCCACATTGGGCTCTCCACTCTCAGCTCAGAGCCTACTTCAGCTCCTCTGTCTCCCTCTCTCTCTGCCCCTCCTCTGTCTCAAAAAAAATGAACATTAAAAAAAAAGAAAACAATGAATCTCTTATCCAACCTGGCTTTACATATTGGATTTCACAATGTATATCAAGTAAACCTGTACAATGCCCCATATAATTTAACAATATCAAGTCCTTTCAATAAGCAACTGATACTTTCTTCCCAAAGAAAAATTATAGCCCCAAATATGTCCAAAGCATCTTATCTCTCTCATTTTTTTAGTCAGAGGAATCTCACACCGGTGTCTGGTGGGGGTCCAAATTCCTAATTCTGTTGCTGTGTCCTGGGCTGTCTTGCACTGCTGTTTTGTTTTGTTTGGCTTTGGGAAGAAGTTCTCAAGAAGAGGAGAGGTTTAGCTCTTGCTGAGATGAAGCTTAGAGCTGCCCTGGTCTTCCCTACTATGTGTCAGATGCCAAGATCTACAAAGTGGCCAGTCAGTGATCATTAGGCCCCTTTCCGTAATCTCTCCCCATCCTCTAAACCTCCAGAGGTTATTGAGAGTCATCCATTACCATCCCAGACAGTAAGCAGAGGAATTGGCATCATCACATCACGTGTGTATATATCAACCATAGGTGACTGAACCACATTAGATATTAATTGCACTCTATGAGAAGAAACTTAGCAATATAAGATCAGGAAGATTTCCGGGCCTTATCCCAATAAGAGGAACTAGACCATGTATGAGCCATAAGGAATCTTAAAGGGATGAATCTTTCCAGCTTAAGGTCTAAACTACAGACTGGCCAACTAATCTCCTTGGTCCCTTTCCCTCGGGGCTCATACCCTTGGTTCGGTTCCTCTTATTCTTACTACTCAGACTATGGGAAGTAGGAGGCATAGAAAACCTTTTTTTAAAAGGGTAACCTCTGCACCCACTGTGGGGCTTGAACTCACAACCCCAAGATCAAGAGTCAGATGCTCTACTGACTGAGCCAGCCAGGTACCCCTAGAAAATCTTTTCATAAGGCTTGAAGTACTGATTCTCAACCAGGGATAGCTTTGTACCTTCCCCCAAACATGCCCAGAGGACCCCTGGCAATGCCTGGAGACATTTTTGGTGGTCACAAGTGTGTCGGGGGGGGCACTACTGACATTTACCTGGTAATGGCCAAGGATGCTACTAAACATTCTACAACGTGCAGAACAGCTCCCCACAAGAAGAATGTCAATAATACTGAAGCTGAAAAACCCCACTTAGAGGGCTTAGAGCAGAATGTGCCTCACTCCCACAAGGCCTCCAATCTTTTAGACTCCATTGAAGTTTCGTCTTAGCCTGCTCAGTAAAGGATAATGGTCTAGGGATGAACATTTCCACTCCACCACCTGCACGGGGAAAAAAGGGCACAGTCCAACAGGTTAACTAGAGAGGGATGTCCAAAGTGAAGGTCAAGATAGAGATATTCCAAAGTAGAGATCCCCATAGCCACAGCTTTTAACCTCTCAGTTCTTGCCTCATTATGCTTCATACAGAAGAATGATTCAATTATGTGTCCTTAAACTTTATTGCAAGATCTCCATTTTGGAATAGGTGGGAATAAGGAAAACTTGAACTCTTCCCATGAATCCAAGTCAGTTTCAAACTCCCAATGTCTAAGCCTTTGCTTCTAGCTAGAATGCCATTTTCCACCATACTGGCCTCTCTAAATCTTACTAATCTCTCTTTTTAAAATGTTTATTTATTTTTGAGGGGGAGCACAGAGAGAGGGAGGGAGACAGGATCTGAAGCAGGCTCTGCACTATTAGAACTGTGAGATCATGACCTGAGTTGTACACTCAACCAACTGAGCCACCAGGTGGCCCAAAATTCTACTGACCTTTTAAGGCCCATATCAATGTTTCCTCTACCTGATTCTCCATAACTCCCCAGCTCTTCTAAGTTGGATATCTTTTTATAGCACACATTACTGTCTACTTTGTATTAAGGTTATTTGATTTCACAGGTTTCCAGTTTTTACACTTGACTTTTATAATATTTGCAGTCATATATTGTATATTAACATGCCCAAACCATCTTCTTTGACTGAATTTGAACTAGAATCCATCAGACAACAAACATTTCAAGCTATTGCCTGCCATCCAACCCTCCTGTTCCTACAATGAAGCCATCTTGGTAGAGCAGATTTTGCACAGTGATCAAATATTTTATTATATTTTCTCATCATTTTATAAAAATATGAATGGAAAGCCAAAAAGTGAAAGGGCTAATACTATAATTTAGACAGAGGCTAATAACATTAAACAAGTCCAAAGCAATGACTTGAGACAAATATATTAGAGCAGCTGGTCAATAGGGGGTTCAATAGTGAAGGAAAAGAACAAGATAAAAAGAATATGTACAGGTAACTGAAAATGCATCATTGGTAGTTGAGTTGAAAAGGTACAGTGTAATGATGAAGAAATGGGGAATTTTTTTAGATTTTAGAGTGAGAATCAGTATAGATTACTGATATATATGAACTTCTAGAATCATAGAAATTCACAGCTACACAGAGCTATGGCACAACTTACCGTGTACAGTGCTTTCAAATGGAAAAAGAAGACTGGTGCTCAACTTCCTTTGAACAAATTAGTCAAGAGAGTTGAAAAGATACCTCAAAGCCAACATGAAAATTCCCTGCTTTCTGCTTAATCTCTTGAAAATCATTATCCACAAGTCCTTCTTCCCAACATTAAAACCAAAAATGTTTAAAGAACTAATGGCCAAATTTTTTCAAAATTTGTGGAAAAAGATCATAAAACCACAGACCTTTTTTTCCGGGGGGGGGGGG
>PJEM01008733.1:0-51469 GCA_004023845.1 Helogale parvula | reverse complement strand
CTCGTGAAAGGAGCTTCTGTTCCCAGAGATTATAATGTTTCCAACAAGAAGTCTGCTATCATCTTTACCATTGTTCTGTACATCAAGTATCTTTTCTTAAAACAGTTGCTTTAAGATTTTCTCTTCATCATTGGTTTTAACAAATTTCATTATTAACATGCCTTACTATAGTTTTCTGCATGTTTCCTCTGTTTGTTTTTTTTCTTTTTGTTTTTGTTTTTCATTTCTTGGATCTGTGGTTTTCTAATTTTCAACAACTTTGGAAAATGTTAGCCAATGGTTCTTCAATTATTTTTTTCTGTCGCTCCTCCCTTTCTGGGACTCCAATTACATGTATATTAAGGTCTCTTGAAGTTGCCTCACAGCTCACTAATGCTTTGTTCATTTTCTTCAATCTTTTTTCTAGTTGTGCTTAACTTTAGTTTCTATTGTTATGTTTTCAGGTTCATTGATCTTTACTTCTGCAATGTCCAATGTCCAAGAAAATCTTAAAGCAATTTTAATGATAAGGATGATAGCAGACTTCTTTTTGGAAACAATATGATCTTTGAGAACAAAAGCTTCCTTCACAAGTAAGCCTTACACTTGAAAGCATTCTACTTTCAAGATCTTTTTTATGGACCTCAGCAAATATTTGTTGGAAAATAAAGAGGTTGTTAATCCCATCCACTGTATTTTTCATCTCAGACAATGTACACCAAGCTCCATTTGAATCCCCTCTCCCTGCACTGTGGCCTGAAAACTCTCTTCAGATGTCAGGTGGGGCAATTGAAGAACTTACTTCATTTGTTTCCCATCTCTCAGGGTTTATCCTCTGTACTGTTTGATGTCCAATGTCTAAAAACATTTCTTCCTATATATTTGTCTGTGTGTATTTTTTTTAGTTGTTTTAGACAGAGGGTAAATCTGGTCCCTGTTATTTTGTCATTGCTGGAAATCCACTGAAGGGTTTTAATCAGGTGAATGATATGGATGGACCTGTGGGTTAGAAAGAACATTGCTGATAGGAGAAATGGATTGGTGGTACTGGATCATAGGCAGAGAGCTTGGCAAGGATGCTGGTACCCTTCAGATCCATGTAAGCAGCATGATGGAAATCTGGCAGCAACAAACACAAACTCAGCCATTCTCAGGACAGATTTTAGGACTGGTCTCTAGGAAGGAGGGGACAGGGGGAAAGGCTAGGCCCCAGGCCCAATCCACTGGGCAGATTATGTAGATAATAATAAGTCATGCGATCAGTCACCAAAAATAGGAAACCTAATGAGAAATAAGTTTCAGACAATTCTGAGAAAGGGGGAAATGCAGAGACAGCTACCTAGGCAAGGTCTGACATCTTAGCTTATGCACTAAAACCCTATGAATACTTGAATGAATGAATACTTGATTGCCTATAGCACTTATTATAAAAATAGGCACGTTAATTTGTTCTTCTGTATCCTGTAACAATTGTTGAATTATTTTCCTTTTCACTTGTTTATGCCTTATCACATCCTCTGTATTCACTGTCCACAACAAACAGGGACTATAATTGTGTGCTTCCCTTTTTCCCAAGTAACAGCATTAGTATGATTATTTTGCCCAGCTTTCCTGATCCTCACTCCAATACTCTTCTTTTTATTTATTTATTTATTTATACAATTTATTGTCAATTTGGTTTCCATATAACACCCAGTACTCATCCCCACAAATGCCCTCCTCTATGACCATCATCCATTGTCCCTTCTCCCCCACCCCCATCAACCCTCAGTTTGCTCTCAGTATTTAAGAGTCTCTTATGGTTTGCCTCCCTCCCTCTCCTTAACTATTGTTTCTCCCCTTCTCTTCCCCTATGGTCCTCTGTTAAGTTTCTCCTGTTCCACATATGAGTGAAAACATATGGTATCTGTCTTTCTCTGCCTGGCTTATTTCACTCAGCATAATACCCTCAAGTTCCATCCATGTTGCTACAAATGGCCAGATTTAATTCTTTCTCATTGCCATGTAGTCCAATACCCTTTCTTAACTATACTACTAACCAGCATTCTTAACAGGAATAGTTTACCAAGGTAATTATAAGGACTCCTTGGCATATGCAAGAGTATGTTCTTGAAAAGGCAAGCATGGTGTAAAATTGTGCAAATCAAAAACAATTTTCTCTCAGGAAATTATGGTAAAAGAGTTTACTATGCCATTTACATTTCAGCTAGGTAAAGCTTTTGCTGTAGAAGTAACATATGCTAAGGACACCTGGGTGGCTCATTCGGTTGAGCGTCTGACTTCAGCTTAGGTCATGATCTCACAGTTCGTGGGTTTGGGCCCGCATCAGGCTCTGTGTTGACAGCTAGCTCAGAGCCTGGAGCCTGCTTTGAATTCTGTGTATCCTTCTCTCTCTGCCCCTCTCC
Organism: Helogale parvula; assembly: GCA_004023845.1. Lineage (NCBI taxonomy): Eukaryota > Metazoa > Chordata > Mammalia > Carnivora > Herpestidae > Helogale > Helogale parvula. The sequence goes on along the minus strand of PJEM01008733.1, from coordinate 49,085 downwards.
CATTCATGCTCTCTCTCTGTTTCTCAATAATAAATAAATGTAAAAAAAATTTAGAAGTAACATATGCTAGCTACCTCTAAATGCACATACTCCCAAAGAATTTAATCATTATTAAAATTATGGTGTGGGTTCTTTCATAATTTTCTCAGGCTCAACAGGAATAAATATATCTCATGGTTTTTAATAGCTTTAGTGTGTATATACCACAATTTATTCAACCATTCTTCTACTGATAGGCATGCAGGTTTCTTGATGCTTTTATTTCTGTAGGATAAACTCTGAACAGCTTGGTCAAAGGGTAAGTATATGTAGCAGACACAATTAGCTTGCATTTTCCCATTTCTTTCTTGCTAACAGAATGCTAATTTTGTTCAGGTATTAGGCAGAGAACCCTGGTCTCAAGGAAGGTGGTGCTACTCCCTGGTCTATATATGACATGTGATTCAGTTATGGCAAGGGAAATGTATGGATAAGCTTGCTGGGGGATGTCTGTGAAAAACTGCCTTCCTTCAGAAAAGGAGAGTGGCACCTCCCTTGTTTCCCTGGACACTATCATTCTCCTTTCCTACCTTTGAATGCAGTTGTGATATCTAGGTTCAGCAGCCCATCTTACAAGTATGAAGTAATAAGCCTAGGGATAAAAAGTCAATGAATCAAACATGGTGGATTAGAAGGACAGAAAAAAGCCTAAATTCTTGAGACTTTGTTGAGCAACTGATCCAATGCTAGCATCTGTGTCCCTCCACATTTCTTGATATGTGATAAAGAAAAACAAACCTCTATTTGTTTAAGCCACTATCAGTCAGATTTCCTGTCACTTCCAGCCAAAACCATTCTGAACTGATACTGTAGATTTTTAATTTTATTAGATTTTTCAGATAACTTTCAAAAAAGATACTAGTGAGTCCCACTTCTATCAGTGATGAATGGAAGCAGGGAAATTACATTTATCTGGGATTTATTTTTGTATATGGCATAAGGTAGGGACTTTTCTTCTAGTTGGATGACCAATTTTGAAAGCACTGTTTATTACATAAACTAATCCTTTTGCACAGAAATGAGCCAGATACTTTATCTTTATTTTTTAAAGTTTTTATTTTAATTCCAGTTAGTTAATTTATAGTGTTATATTAGTTTCAAGTGTACAACATAGTGAGTGATTCAACACTTCCATACATTACTTGGTGCTTATGATGACAACTGCAGTCTTTAATCCCCATCACCTACTTAACCTACCTCCCCAGCTCCCTTCCCCCATGGTAACCATCAGTTTGTTCTCTATAAATAAGAGTCTGTTTCTTGTGTGGAGGTCCCTCAAAAAGTTAACAATAGCATTCCCCTATGACCCAGCAATAGCACTGTTAGGAATTTACCCAAAGGATACAGAAGTGCTGATGCATAGGGGTACATGTACCCCAATGTTCACAGCGGCACTTTCTACAATAGCCAAATCACGGAAAGAGCCTAAATGTCCATCAACTGATGAATGGATCAAGAAGATGTGGTTTATGTATACAATGGACTACTACATGGCAATGAGAAAGAATGAAATCTGGCCATTTGTAGCAACGTGGATGGAACTTGAGGGCATTATGCTGAGTGAAACAAGTCAGCCAGAGAAAAACAGATATCATGTTTTCACTCACATATGAAACAGGAGAAACTTAACAGAGGACCACAGGGGAAGAGAATAGGAGAAAAAATAGTTAAGGAGAGGGAGGGAAGCAAACCACAAGAAATTCTTAAATACTGAGAACAAACTGAGGGTTGAAGGGGGATGGGGGAGAGGGGAAAATGGATGATAGGCATGGAGGAGGGCACTTGTTGGGATGAGTACTGGGTGTTATATGGAAACCAACTTGACAATAAACTATATTAAAAAATCTGTTTCTTGATTTGTTTCTCTCTTTTTTCCTTTTTGCTCATTTGTTTTGTTTCTTAAATTCCACATTTGAGTGAAATCATATGGTATTTGTCTTTCTCTGACTGAGTTATTTCACATAGCATACTACACTCTAGCTCTATCCACGTCATGGCAAATAGACATTTAAGCTCTCTCCATAGTTTGGCTATTGTTGATGGGGCTGCTATAAACATCGGGGTGCATGTGTCCCTTTAAATCTGTATTTTTGTATCCTTTGGGTAAATACCTAGTAGTGTAATTGCTGGGTCATAGGCTAGTTCTATTTTTAACTTTCTGAGGAACCTCCACACTGTTTTCCACGGTGGCTGTACCAGCTTGCATTCTCAACAACAGTGTAAGAGGGTTCCCCTTTCTCCACATACTCACCAACATCTGTTGTTTCTTGTGTTGTTGATTTTAGCCATTCTGATAGGTGTGAGGTGATATCTCACTGCAGTTTTAATTTGTATTTTCCTGATGGTATGTGATGATGAACATTTTTTCATGTGTCTGTTGACCATCTGGATGTATTCTTTTGAGAAATGTCTGTTCATGTCTTCTCCTCATTTTTTTTTGAGAGACAGAGAGAGACAAAGCATGAGCAGGGGAGGAACAGAGAGAGACACACACACAGAATCTGAAGCAGGCTCCCGGTTCTGAGCTGTCAGCACAGAGCCTGATGCGGGGCTCAAACCCATGAACCGTGAGATCATGACCTAAGCTGAAGTCAGATGCCTAACCAACTGAATCACTCAGGTGCCCCAGCCTCTGTCCATTTGTTATTGGATTATTTGGTTTTGGATGTTGAGTTTTATAAATTGTTTATATATTTGGATATTAACCCATTTACAATTGTCCCCTAAAATAATAACATATCTAGAAATAAACCTAATTAAAGAGATGAAAAACTTGTACTCTGAAAACTATAAAACAATGATGAAAGGAATTGAAGAGGACATTTAAAAATGGAAAAAAATTTCATGCTCATGGATTGGAAGAACAAATATTGTTAAAATATCTATACTACCCAAAGCAGTTTACACATTTAATGTAATCCTTATCAAAATACCAAAAGCATTTTTCACAGAACTAGAATAATCCTAAAATTTGTATGGAACCATGAAAGACCTTGCGTAGCTGTAACAATCTTGAAGAAGAAAAAGCAAAACTGGAGGCATCACAATTCCAGACTTCAAGTTATATTACAAAGCAGTAGTAATGAAAACGGTATGGTACTGGCATAAAAATAGATGCATAGATCAATGGAACAGAAGAGAAAGCCCAGAAATAAACCCACAGCTATATGGTCACTTAATCTTCAACAAAAGCAAGAAAGAATCCAATGGGAAAAAGACAGCCTCTTCAACAAATGGTGTTTGGAAAACTGGACAGCAACATGCTAAAGAAGGAAACTGGACTAATTTTTTATACAATACACAAAAATAAATTCAAAATGGATTAAAGACTTAAATGTGAGACCTGAAACCATAAAATTCCTAGAAGAGAACACAGGCAGTAATGTCTTTGACACTGGTTCTAGGAACTACTTTCTAGATATGCTCCTGAGGCAAGGGAAAAAAAGCAATAATAAGCCATTGGTTATGAAAATAAAAAGCTTTTGCACATTGAAGTAAACAATCACCAAAACTAAAAGTCAAACTACTGAATGGGAGAAGATGTTTGCAGATGAGATAACTGAAATGGAGTTTTAAATGTGTTCTGCAGTTACTGCTTTTAATTTCTGTATCTTCCTCTCCCACCCCTTTGCTCCCCCCTCCAGGTTTTATTGCCTCAGGAGAAGGGAGTGAAGCAGCACAAAATGCAGATTTCACTTGACAATCTCTTTGTTTTTGTGTTTTAAGAGTCCAAGATTTTAGGTGATGAGGACTAGGGGAAATGCAAAGTGTCTTAGTCAGAAAATATGAAGGATTTTATCCAGCTTAGAGAGGTATTCTAGTACTCCCTGTTCCTAGGGCTGGGGATAATGTAATGCTATCAGGGAGACCCATGGGTCTTTGGTAGAGGGAACCTGTGTCCTGATTCCTGGATCCAATTCTGGATAGACAGAAACACCTGAGAAAACAAGGGGTGTTCTAGGCAGCCTTAATAAAAATTCCCAAGCCACTGGCAGGATCCTAATGCATCAAGGACCTGCTGGTCCGTAAGAGAACACTGTGGGCAGAGGCAATGGACCTCTGACTGTTAAGCTGTGTTGCCTGATTGCCAAGGACTTAATGGACTTCTGCTCCCAGCCCTTAGCATTGTATAATAGCCAGAACTGTGGCATGAGCCTAGCGTGGAGGAATGTCAAGAAGAATTGAGGATAAGTTGCACAGTGAAGGAAACAACAAAAATAAAAGCCAATGTACTGAATGGGAGAAGGTTTTTTTGCAAATGACATATCTGATAAAGGTTTAGTATACAAAATATATAAAGAACGGATACAACTCAATACCTAAGAAACTAAGAAACAAATAATCTAATTTAAAATGGGCAGAAGAGGGGTGCTTGGGTGGCTCAGTTGGTTGGGCAGCCGACTTCAGCTCAGGTCATGATCTCATGGTCTGTGAGTTAGAGCCCCACATTGGGCTCTGTGCTGATGACAGCTTAGTGCCTGGAGCCTGCTTTGGATTCTGTGTCTGTTTCTCTCTCTACCCTTCCCCTGCTCATACTCTGTCTCTCTGTCTCTCAATAATAAATAAATGTTTAAAAAATGTAAAATGGGCAGAAGATATGAACAGACATTTCTCCAAAAAAGACATACAGATGGCCAACAGACACATGAAAAGATGATCAACATCACTCATCATCAGGGAAATGCAAGTCAAAACTACAATGAGATATTACCTCACACCTCTCAGAATGGCAAAAATCATAAACACAAGAAACAAGTGCTGGCAAGGACATGGAGGAAAAGGAACCCTCTTGTACGGGGAATGAAAATTGGTGCAGTCACTGTGGAAAAAACAGTGTGGAAGTCTCTCAAAATATAAAATAATTGAACTGCCCTAGGATTCAGGAATCACACTACTGAGTACAAAATGCAAAAATACTAATTCAAAGGGATACATGGATCCCTATGTTTATTGCAGCCCAAGCGGTGTCCATCAATTGATAAATGGATAAAGAAGTGGTATGTGTGTGTGATGGACTATTACTCAGCCACAAAAAAGAATGATATCTTACTTGTCATTTGCAACAACATGGATAGAGCTAGAGAGTATAATGCTAAGTGAAGTAAGTCAGTCAGAGAAAGACAAATACCATATGATCTCACTCATATGTGGAATTTAAGAAGCAAAACAAATGACCAAAGTGAAAAAAGGGAGAGACAAGCTGAGACACAGACTCTTAACTATAGAGAACAAGCTGAGGGTTACCAGAGGGGAGGTGGTTGGGGGGATAGGAGAAGTAGGAGATGGGGACTAAAAAGTACACTTATCATGATGAAAAATATAAATGGAATGAAAAGAAAAGGAATGAAAATGAAAAAAAATTGAGGTGGAGCACCTGAGTGGCTCAGTTGGTTAAGCATCCAACTCTTGATTTTGGCTCTTGTCACCATCCCAGGGTTGTAGAATCAAGCAACTGTGTTGGGCTCCACACTGAGTATTGAACTTGCTTGGGATTCTTTCTCTTCTATTGCCCCTTTCCTCCACTCATGTGTGTTCTCTCTCTCAAAAAAAAAAAAAAGTGAGGTTATTTTACCAGTGCCATAGAAGAGGGGGCTTGGAGGGTAAAGTTAAATGGAATCATAGAAAAATACAACAAAAATATTGCGAGCATGGACTCTGAACTAAACTAACTGGGTTCAAATCTTGCTGTGTTACCTTAGCAAGTTATTTAACCTCTTTGTGATTTGGATTAACAATCTGAAAATCGGTGTTAGTAATGACACTTACACCACAGGATTTAATGGGTTTGTATAAAGCACATAGTAAATGTTATTTTAGTAGTAGTAGTAGTAGTAGTAACCTTAGTGATAGACGCTGATTCATTCCTGCTACATGAAGGATTTGTAACAGGACTGTTCTGAAAGACTGTTACAGAATGTTGGAACAGATACCAAGGGGTCAGTGGAAAAGAAGGTGAAGGGAGAGAAGGAGAAAGGAAGGAAAGAAAGGTAGGCAGGCAAATGCAGCCTTGTTAGCTCAGGAGACTGAATTCTCTGATTCCCAGAAGCATATATTGTGTTAGACTGTACATTTCTAAAATAATTGATCTATTTCTGGAGAGGGAAAGAGCTGTTCCAGCACCTCCAACTCAGGCTCTTTATCCTGTCCACATGGGGACTTTGCAGAGGAATTAAGATTCCAGATACTTAGCAGGTTTTAGGAGAAGTGATGCAGGCTCTTTTTTAGGCTTATTTGTCAAGGCAAAGGCATTTACCTTACCCTCTACCAGCTATATGGCCTGGAGAAAAAGACTGTGTCTAGGAAGAGGAGATCAGACTCCATAGTAAGGCTCTAGAAATTGTACTGTCTAATATGAAAGGTAGAGTGTTTCTAAGTCAGCTACTAAACTGAAGGTAGCTACTCATTTCTGGGCTAAGTAATGTTTATTCTTACTCATGGGACACTTGACTTCTGCTGCAAGGAAGGAGAGCCTCCTGGGAGGACATTAACGGATCCTAGATGATTCAGGTAAGAAATTCCCCAGTATCAAAGAAAACATCACCCAGGTATCCAAGTCATGGGAATTACTGTCTTGATCAGGGGGCATTTGGATGAGAAGTAAATTTTCTTTGCCCTAGCTGCTAAGATTTAATGTGAGGGAGAATGTGGCTGCAATATTTTTGAGACGTAAATGGATTCTCTCTTTCCTGTATTTCCCCCATTTACTCTATCCCCCACAAAAAGTAGTCAACATTATGGAGTATCTCAGGGGAGGGAGGTGGCAAGGCAGGAAAACACATACTCTGCCAGTCTCTCTCACTTTTGTGTTCCAAAAGTGGAAGCCCTAGGGAAGGGAGGTTAATGTGCAGGGACAAAGACAAAGTATCTGGGCTAGAAAACTAGAAGGAAGAAAGATTTGCATAAGCCTCACTCCCCTCTCCTAGGTGCTTGGGGGTAGGGTGGGAGGGGGTGAGCAGAGAGCTCTGTGGGAGTTAAACCAGCTTGTACTGCCAGGAGCAACATTTGGTTGGCTGGAAAACTCAAAAGAGGAAAGGCTTTGTGGAATGTCTAGGTAGATGGACCAACAGACAACCTTGGCAATGAGTTCTATGCCCCAAGTATGGCAGAGAATTGGAGAAAACTATAGCACCTGAAAGGACCCATGTGGGGAGAAGGCTGAGCAGTAACTGACAGGACATAAGGACCTGGAAGCATATGACTTTACCCCACCCTTACTCTCTACCCCCATGCCTGAGTACTACATAAGATCCCTAAACTATGACATCCCATAAGATGAGAGAAAAGAACATCAAGAATGACTTCTATTTTTTTTCCAATAACCCTGTAAAAGGAGGGCTCCAGGTCAGAAACTGAGTTTCAGAAACAGTAACAACTCTACCTATGGTTATAGCAGTCAGCTAAGTCTTAACTTTGAGGTTCATCTCAGTTCCATTTTGTTAATTGAAGGAGTTAACTTCTATGTTGTAGGGAGGAGATCAACAGCTAGTAGGGCCATGTGACTAACCTCCCACTCTCACCCCTGCAGGATGCTGGGGTCTAAAAATGGTCCCAGCAAAAGCTTTTGTAATTTCATGGCACCAGAGCCTTCACATAAGATGAACTAGATCACTGGAAGAATGTTTTCCTGGAATAATATAAAGCCAAATTACAAGTGGTTAATATTTTTAAGTCAAACTTTCTATTTGATGACTAGAAACATCACAATTGCTATTTGAGAGTCAGTGGAAACCAGTGGGTTAAATAGGAATGTTCCCTGCCATACATTGTTGACTAGCTATAATTGCCCACTCTCCTTTATGCCTATAGTAGCATTTGTTCTGAGGTAAGGAGAGGTTGCTTCAAATAGAAGAGCATGCCTGTCAATAAAAGGCCTAAATTGAGAAGTGCTTTGCTTGAATGGGGAAACAGACTGATTTTCTAAGTTCTCAGGTTTGTAATAGTCATATCGTTTATAGTTATTTAGCACATCTTTGACTGTCAAAGAGGGACTTCTCAGAAGGGTTCATATCTGAGCAGGTTGAAGGGCTAACCCTTCCAGGTATTGTTCTGTACTGAACACATCATTGGGCTCAGAGACAAAGGAAGAGGAACAGATCACAACAGTGGATGTGTGTAGTGGTGATGGGAGTAGGGTGAGATTCATTGAGAAATAAAAATTGTGGTTCAGTTTAAAAAATGGTGGGCACAAGTTTTCTAGTTACCATCTCAGTGCTAGTCAGGAGATACAAAGACTTGTAGTAACTCAGTAACCTTTGAAACTGCCCTTTGGTCTACGGTCATACCATCCTGAATGCGCCAGATCTCATCTGATCTCGGAAGCTAAGCAGGGTCGGGCCTGGTTAGTACTTGGATGGGAAACTGCTCTTTGGTGGTTACTTGGCTATGCTTCCTGTTTTCCCCTACAGTACTCAACAATTCAACAGAGAAAAGGGACCATCTTGAGAGTCTGGTGAGGAAAGAAGTTTAGGAGACTCTATCCATTTGATAGCTAACTTGGAATGCAGAGACCTTTAAGGTAGAGTAGTGGCACTATTTGGAGAAATTACACCTTGCTCTTCCAAATTTAGTCAAGAAGATCTCCACAGGTGGAATAGTTGGACCTCCTAGCCCTGAATTTCATTCCTTTAGTGTTTCCATTGTCAAAAGTGAAGATGGGGATTTGAATTTAAGGCCATAGTCTGGTTTCCTTACATGTTCTGGTAATCCTGGGATTAATAAGTGACCTTCAAGAGCAAAGATATAGAGACAACAAACAGGGCTACATGGCCTTCCAACATTCCACTCCATTTGGACTCTGGAAATTTCATAGTTAAATTTATTGATGGTTTAAGAATTTTTTTTAAGGTTTATTCATTTTTGAGAGAGAGACAGTGTGAGCAAGGGAGGAGCAGAGAGAGAGAGGGAGACAGAGAATCTGAAGCAGCCTCCAGTCTCTGAGCTGTCAGCACAGAGCCCGATAGGGCTCAAACTCAAAAACCATGAGATCATGACCTGAGCCAAAGTCAGAAGCTCAACCAACGGAGCCACCCAGGCGCCCCTATTGATGGTTTTTTAAAGAGCAGAAAAGGCTGAGGTTCTGAGGCCTATAGTAGGAAAAGAAAAAAAACAGGTGGAAAGAGGAGATTGCTATAACTCAGTGATAGGGTCCTGAGACTGGTCAGTTTATAATATTAGCCTGGCATTTTCCACACAGCCTCCTACCCTCAAGTCATCCTAAGGCCTCAGGGACCTTTGAAATAAATTCTGCCCTTTCGGAGTTTTCATTCAGTGGCTCAGATACCAGATGCAGCCTGGGGGATTGAAAAATGCATAGGCTTTGGAGTGAGAACACCTGGGTTCAATTTCTGACTCCTCCATACATAATTGTGTGAATTTGAGCAAGTCATAGCCACCTTCCCCTCCTGAGCCTCAGTTTCCTCCCTCTGTGGAGACAAGATTATTCATGCAAGAATGACAGAAACAGTTCTGTACAGTGCCTGACACAACGCAGGAAACAGTTCTTAAATAAAGTGGGTGCGCCGAAGTTAACGTGTAGTGAAAGCTTGAAGTAGGCAGCTCTCACCACTAACTAGACGATCTGGGAAGTGATACGTAGGAGAGGGTGAGAGCCAGAAGAGCGGAGAAGTGACCTCCCCGCATGCGCGCAGTCTAGGAGCCCAGCAGAGCAGAGAGGGGGCGGAGCTAGGTTTCTGAAGGGGTTGCCATGGCACCGAGGGGCCAGGGGAGGTTAATCGAACCCTTAAAACATTGCTCCCTCCCCCACCTGCCACAGCCTAGGCCGAAGGCCATTGTTCCCAGCAAAATGGCGTCGGTAATTTCCCTCCCTGCCAGAGGCCTAAGTAAGGCTGAGGGTGCGAATAGGACTGAAGATGGGAACAAAAACTACAATTCCCAGGGTACACCGCACCTGCCTGCGAGGCGCAAGGCACGTGCCCAGGCCTAGCGGTTACTTGCCGTCAAAAATCCGTTTCATAGCTTCCCTTTCCCATCCCCACTTTCGTTGTTGCCCAGCCCCCGCGCGCGCGCACTGCGGTCCTGGGGGGGGGGGGGGAACATGCCGTGGCCGTTGCCCTCGCAACGTAACCGGCAGACCGGTATTTGTAAATCTGTGCTTCGATTTCTAATCCCGAGGTCGGCAGGTACGGGTCTCGCGAGAAAAACTGGGAGTTGAAAAAAGGGAGTTAGGGGTGGTGGGTGAAAAGGTGCCAGCTGGTACCACATCTCGGCAGAGCTGCTGCATTTAGAGGCTTGCGGATAAGAGTGGATGGTGGGTGGCTGGGAAGTAGTCTGTGCTTGGACTTTTCTTTTTTGGAGGGGAGGTGGGTAAAGAAGCCGTGGAGAGAGAGCTTTTGAACACACAGGAGGTGTCATGCGTGTCTCCTCACAGAGATTTTCTTTTTGGAAAGGAGAGAAACCTTTCTCCTGCTCGACGCGCATCCCTCTCTCCCGCGGCGTTGAAGACGGCAGGGGAGGAGTGCGCACGCTCTAGTTGGCTAGCCACTCGGCACTTTGCTGCGATAGGGGCTGTTCGGAGTTGGGGCTGCTCTGGCGGCTTTCTCCGCCCCTCCCCCTCTCCTTTTCTCCCCTCCCTTCCCCGCCCCCCTCCACCCCCATCTCCTCTTCTGAATTCCCTGGCTGGAGTACGCGTGCGCCTGCTCTGCTCAGGGGCGAGCGCGAGCTTGGGCTCGTACCCCGCTCCACTAACCCCGCCCGCTCTTTACCTACCGGCTGTGGCTGGCCCGGTGGGCTCGCGGGAGACAGGCGCGCGCGCGCGCGCACAACGCGGAGCGGAGCTTGAGACATCGAGGAGGGGAGTAAGAAGCATCGGAGGAGGCGATAGAGGAGTAGGAGGCGGTGTGTGTATACGTGTGTGTTCTACGGTGTGGCTCGTCGAGGGGCGAGCGGAGGCTTGAAAGAGGGCGAGGGAGCAGCGAAGTCAGTCTCAGTCCGTGAGAGCCTCTAATCTGGTGAGGGTCCCGGGCCGGCCAAGGCTCTAGGAGAGAGGGAGGAGGCCGGGGGGCGTGTCTGGGATCTGGCTGAGAGATGAATGGGCCAGGGATGAATGGAGGGAGGCAGCAGCGGCCAAGAGTCTGTGAGGAGTAAGCGCCCTAGTGGGGGACGGCTTGACTGAGGCTGGGTGATTGCCGTCGCCAAGAGGTTTGGGACGAGGCCGGGTTTGGGTCTTCGGGGTTGTTGGAACTGTAGTCCGTGTGAGGGAACAGGCGGAGAGGAAAATTCAAATGGGGAAAGTGGAGAAGGGCAGGTTTGGGGTTGAGGTGTGTTTTTGTCTTTTTTGTTTTTGTTGGGGTTGGCAACTTTGGGAGTTGGTGGAAGACTAGGATGGGGAAGGTGAGGATACGTGAGGGGGCCCCGGGAGATGGTTGACAAAGGACTGAGTGGTCATTTAAGTGAGATTGAGGCTGCTGAAATAGAAGATCGCTTCGGGTGTGGGAAGTTGACTTTCAGTGGGTAATAGGGTGGGGGACGGGAGTGGGGAGGGATATTGCTGTCCTATTGTGTAAGCGGGTTAGGTTCAAGGAGATTGAGAGGTGTTATTTGGGAACGGGTGACTGACAGGTTGCGGATGGGGAGGAGATGGTATGATGGCTTTAGGGTAAAAGTGGTGAGGTGGCTTCACTGTACTGAAAAGAGGTTTTGTTTGACTAGTTAAGAGTGGTAAAACATTTATGGAGTGTGTTGTGGGTGGAAATCCAGCACGTGTGTATTTCCCTATCTTGGGAGTTGATAGACCCTGTTAAAATGAAATTGAACTCTCAAAACATTTTCGAGTGGTATAGGTATTCCTTAAGAATTACCTTTGATTGAAGCAATTACATGAATAAATAGACTTTACGTTGTGAAAAGGCTTACTCACTTACTATACACTTCTGTATAGTAGTGATTGCACCCAATTTGGGAAGGCATTGTTACCTGTTTTTCATTTATAGTGAGTTGTACTACCAAGATAACTTTCGAAGAGGTCGCACTATATGACACAGCAGCAGGTGTCTTCTAGACAGCCTTTAACCTTTAGATTGATGAATTTAAAAATTGTTTAAAGTCAGCAGCCTAAAAGAGGGATGGATACTTGCATTGAAGGATAGCTAAAATGCACTACAGCTGGTTTTGAATGCTAAAATAATTATACATATATGATTTTTTTTGTCATTCTGAATTTATCTTGTTTGAAAATCGGCACTTGCTTTTTGGTGTGAGTTTAATGAGGACATTTTGTTCTCTGAATGCATTACTCATCTTCTGGTAGGATGCTTTGTGAGAGTCTCATTCTGTTCTGGGTCAAGATTAATAGTTTATGGATTTTTAACTTTTCATGGTTACTTTTTACAAACTTTGCTGACATATATTTATCTTGGAAAAGTTGCAAATTTGAGAACATTCCCATGCCTTTTTTCTTTTATTCTGCTTCGATGTTGGAAAGAGTGTAGTCCTTGTTTAGCTACTCAGAGTTTAAATACAAAAGTTAATACTATGTTCATATTCTGTTAGATTCAGATGGATACTTAGTGTATTAAGCAGTAGAATAGAAGTATAAAAGCACCATGAGAGCCTGGGAATGTTACACCAACTTTGGCAGGCAAGGTAGCCTCCTGGTTTTGAACTAGATGTTCCTGGACTGGAAGATCTTTCAAGTATTGAGGCTGGGAAGTTTAAGCTTGGTATATCTGGGCAGTGGAATGAGATAAGGCTGGAATCTTAGATTGAGGCTGGGGTGAAGGATTACCCTGCAGAATTAGGAATCCTTGACTATTTAAGAAGGGAAATAACATAAAGCAGATTTTTGGTGTTCATCTCTCTGCCTTCGCTTTTGATACCCCTGCCCCCCAACTCCCCACCCCAACCTGGAATGCTCTCTCTCCCCTTCCCTTTGAATTTTCAGCTCATTCTTTTTAGACTAACTTCAGCCATTAGCTATTCCTGAAAGCCTTTCATGCTGCCCCTCTTTTTTTCCTTTTCCCAGCATCCTCTACCAAGCTGCATTAGGTGCCTTTCTTTAGTGGTCCCATCACACCTTGTACATATTTTTATTACTGTACTTCTGTTGGTAGGCAGGCAGGAACGTTATTTGCCTTTTTATACATAAGAGAAAGCACAGAAAGATAAGACTTGTCCTACTAAGTAAGGGGTGGATGGACCCTGGAGTTCTGACTTTTAGACCAGTGTTGTTCCTCATATCACAAGTCTACATTTGTTGATAGAATTATTTTATAGTGTTTTAGAAGTTAAATTTCTGTAATTTTGACCTTAACTTTCTTCTATAAAGTACAGGAAATTTTCATTAAGGTGTCCATTACTTAGCCAGTAAATGATAAAGCCAGTGGTTGCATAGAACCAGGGTAGTCAAATAAAGAAATGACAATTGTTACATTACTATATTTCTAGTCAGATAATTTACTAAAATTAACAGAAGGTCTAAATTTTTGTGTATGTCTGTGGGGTGGGGATTGTATGTAAGAAAAAAACCCTTCCTTTCTCAGTATCCCATTTTAGTATAAGTAAACAAGCTTTATTTGCAGATAAACATGTTTATATCTCTTGCCTAAAAACCAGAATACTTTCAGAGAGGTGGGTCTTTTCCATTTTTTATTTGAAATCATAAAATTTATGGTACTGTTAGGAGATATTTGATGATTTTAATGGACATCTATTAAAGCATTTATTAAGAAATTCCTAAAACTTCAAAAGTAGAATTTGATGCCATTTTAAATTGTTTTGGTAGAGCTTGTCGTGAGGTATTTGGTTTAGAAAATGTTGAGGTTAACTTAACTGCAATACCTTTCTTAAGGGATATATCACTTTTCTTCATTAACAGAAATGAAGTAACATTGTCTTTTGTGTTTTAACCTGATAACTTTGTATTGTGATAAAATTCACATAACATAAAATTTACATTTTAGAGTGTACAATTCAGTATCATCCAGTACCTTCATGATGTTGCACATCTTCTTCCAAAACATTTTCATCACCCCTAAGGAAACCCTGTACCTATTAAACAGTTGCTTCCATTCCCCTTTCCTCCCAGCCCCTGGCACAATCACAAATTTGCCCCCTCTGTGGATTTGCCTATTCTGGGTATTTCATATAAATTAAATCATGCAATATATGACCTTCTGTGTCTGGCTTCTTTCACTTTGCATGTTTTTAAAAAGTTTATTTTTTTTAGTAGTTTCTACACCCAATGTGGGTCTTGAACTCACAATCCCAAGATCAAAAGTTGCACGCTCTTCCAACTAAGCCAGCCAGGTGCCCCTATATTCCATTCCTTTTTAGGGTTGAATAATATTCCATTGTATGAATATACTACATTTTGTTAATCTATTCATCAGTTTGTAGACATTTGTTATCTTTCTACCTCTTGGCTTTTGTGAATAATGCTGGTATGAATATTTGTGTATAAATATTTGAACAACTGTTTTCAATTCTTTGGCGTATGTACCTGGAAGTAGAATTATTGGATCATATGGAATTCTGTTTAACTTGTTGAGGAACCACCAAACTTTTCCACAGTGGCTGCACCATTTTACATTCTCACCAGTAATATATAAGGGTTCTCATTTCCTCACATCCTCACCAACATTTGTTACTTTCTGGATTTTTTGTATGTTTGTGTGTTTTATGGCCATCCTAAGTGGGTGTGAAATGTGATCTCATTGTGGTTTTGATTTGCTCATCTCTAATGACTAATGATATGTGGCCTCTTTTCATGTACTCATTGGCTATTTGAATTTCTTCTTTGGAGAAATGTCTATTTGTCCGTTTTGTAGTTTTCTTTATTGTTGACTTGTAGGAGTTTTTAAAAAAATATTTTCTAGATACTAGACCCTGATCAGATATATGATTTGCAAATATTTTCTTCCATTCTAAGTTATCTTTCTACTTTGTTGATAGTTGATAGTGTCTTTTGATCCATAAAAGTTTTGAAATTAGATTAAATCCAGTTTGGTTTTTTTGTTTCTTATGATTTCAGCGTTATATTTAAGAAACCATTGCCAAATCCAAGATCTTTACCCCTATGTTTTCTTTGAAGAGTTTTATTGTTTTAGCGTTAATATTGAGTTCTTTGATCCATTTTGAGTTAATTTTTGTATATAGTATAAGGTAAAGCTCCAGCTCTATTCTTTTGCATATGGATTATCTTGAAGTTTTTTTAAACTATAAAATAGATAAGACAGTGGGAGGTACAGGCTTCCAGTTATGGAAGGAATAAATCATAGGGATAAAAGGTGCAGCATAGGGGTGCCTGGGTGGCTCAGTCGGTTAAGCGTCCGGCTTTGGCTCAGGTCATGATCTGTGCTGACAGCTAGCTCAGAGCCTGGAGCCTGCTTCAGATTCTGTATCTCTCTCTCTCTCTGACCCTCCCCTGCTCGCACTGTCTCTGTCTCTCAAAAATAAATAAAAACCATAAAAAAAAGGTGCAGATTAGGGAATATAGTTAATGGTAGTGTAATATTGTTGTATGGTGACAGATGGTAGCTATACTTGTGAGCGTAGCTTATGCTACGCTTGAAACTAATGTAACATTGTGTGTCAACTATACTTCAATAAAAATACATAATATACAATACTATACATGTATTTAAATGAAGCTATTTTTGGCTATATCTTATTATTCTTTGGGCATTTGTGGAGGAGAAATGTTTCTAAATGCATTTTTGAAGGTCATGCCTTATATTTGAAGAGTGGGAATATTCTAAATCTCTTTATGAGGCAATGAGACTTTCATGATCAGGAAACTTCAATATGGCCAGCTAGACACTCCTTATGTTAAAGTTACATAAGTGTTTTGTTTTCTTTTTTTTATAAAGAGTATTATTTTTTGTTTTCAGATTGTTTGTATAGAGTGAAATTTAAAACTAGGGGAAAAAGCAGTTTATAATTAACCAGGAATTGGCATTGGATTTCTCCTAAAAGCAGTTATATCTATGTGTTACATAGTTTCTGATTGTGAGCCAGCTTCTTGACCAAATCATATATCAATTCGTACCTTTAGGAGACTTAGGCTATCATCATCTGTACTTGTCCTTTTTATTTAGGAATAACGCAAGATTATTTTAGTTTAGTTGCTTGTAAAAATGAGAATTAAAATTTAGCACAGCACAATTGGTTGGTAAATCTCAGCCTCAAATCAAGTATAATTAAAATAGGGATGTTATTTTGAATTGTTTTAAACACTAGGGCATGTGTTTTAATACAAGAATGGGTAATCAGCTCGATCAACTCCAAGACAAGTCAGTTCTATTATTTCCAATGTTGCCCAGAGAATAATTTTTATTTTGATGGGCAGCTGTTGCATTTCCATTCAGAGTTATCCTTTGAAGATTTCTAGCAAGAGACAAAACCCTTGAAGATACGTGGTTCCTTTGCTGAGAAACCTTTCAAACACACTCATAACTCACTCTGAAGCTGTTAGCCAAGTGAATTTTGGAGTATGACTTAACCAGCATGTTCTACCATTCATTCAGCAAATATTTATTGTGTTCCTCCAGTGTGCAGGGTTGATGTGTTGGGGGAATAGATGAAAAGAAAGCAAATCAGGCAATAACCCTCTCCTCTTTGAAGTTTCATTACAGTGGAGGACAACAGATAGTCAACAAATCTATCAGAAAATAAATGCTGAGAAGAATTTTTTCAATTCTTAAAAGATTACTTTTTATATTTAAGTAATCTCTACATCCAACGGGGGGCTCAAACCCCCAACCCCAAGATCAAGAGTTGCATGTTCCACTGACTGAACTAGCCAAGCATCTCGAGAAAAAAATTTTAAAGGGTGCTGGGATGTTAGGTACCTTTTTAGCTCAGGTGGTTAGTTTGGAAGGCTTCTTTGAGGAGGTGACTTTGAACAGAGATCTGAATGTTAAGAGACCAGCAATTCTTAGTATCTCTTTTGTTAATTGTTATTTTGTTGAATTGTTAATTTATCCCTTCTAAACACTATAGGTTTCTTAATATTTTAAATGTGTGAGCTACTGCTTTTGTTTCTAAGGAAAAAAAATCCCCAGGTACATTCCTTAGGAGAAGAGACAGTGTTCCCAAGTGAAAATGTCACTGGTGTAGGATTTAGCCTGGGTTCTGTTCTTGCCCTCAGTATAGTCTTGTGTAAGTATCGATTACTTCATGTGTTACTAAACAAAACAAAAGTCCTACCTATTTTGCAGGGGTTTTGGGGCTCATTAAATGACAAAATATACTTTGTAAATTATATGACATATATTTACATATGAAATGCATTGTATTCTATTAAAATATTTTTGGAGTCAGAGTTTCTCAATTGAGAAATGATTTCCTACCAATTTAAAGCCTTTATGTCTCTAACCATCTGGTGAATTTTAACTCCAAAGATCTAAACTCATTGATTAATCAGGAGGAGTTAGGTCCTTAGAAAGTGGTAGCGTGGTAGACAGTATATTGGATTTGCAGTTAGAAACTGGGGTTCCAGAATTCTCCCCTTTACTTGCTAGCTCTGTGACTTGGGCAAGATGCTAAACTTTTCTGAGCCTTCCTAATTTTCAGAATTCAGGGTAATATCAAATAGCTCTCAGAGTTGTTGTTAGGAGTAATTCAGTTAAGTAGATAAGTTTTTATGAAAACTATAAAGCAAGGTTTGATAACCTTTTTCTGTAAAGGACCAGATTGTAAATATTTTAAGCTTTGCGGGCCATGAAGTCTGTTGCAACAACTCAACACTGCTGTTGTAGCAGCCATAGGCAATATGTAAATGAGTGAGTGTGGCTATGTTCCAATAAAACTATTTATGAACACTGAAATATGAATTTTGAATAATTTTTCTGTGTCATGAACTACTATTCTTCCTTTGACTTTCCCCCCAAGCATTTAAAAATATAAAAATCTTTCTCAGCTCACCTGCTACACAGAATACTGCAGTGAAGTGAGATGGGTTTGGCCTGAGGGTTATATGTAGTTTTGGGTTTTTTTTTTTGTTTTTTATTAACATTTATTTATTTTTGAGAGAGAAAGAGTGTGAACTGGGAGTGGGGTGGAGGGAGGGCAGAGAGAAGGAGCCTCAGAATCCAAAGCAGGTTCCAGGCTCTGAGCTGTCAGCACAGAGCCAGACGTGGAGCTTGAACCCTCAAACCATTAGCTTGTGACCTGAACCAAAGTTGGATGCTTAACTGACTGAGCCACCCAGGAACCCCTGTATGTAGTTTTGCCACCACTGTTATAAAGGGTTAGACAGAATGAAGTGTTAATTAGTGATTTAATTAGGGTAGGTGATTGATAAATAAAAAGCCAGGCACCCCAATAAGTATAAATCGTTTAATTTTGATAATCAAAGAAGACGGAGACGATTTCAACCCCTTTTCTAATTTGGACCCAGAAATTTTTTCACATAAAATGGGCATCTTTAATTGAGGAAATGATCTTGCTAAACCAAAACTGCCCAATTGAAGTGTGAGTAAGAAGAGAGTTTTAGTGTTATAAACTCCCGAGGACTGTAATGTGGTTATGCATTGTAAGTATCTGTGTAGTTCAGGGATCTAGTGTCAAGCATGTGGCTCCAAGTCATATGTGGCCCTATGTTATTGTTGCACATGAATTTAGCCTTAGTCCTTCCATCTTGACCCAGAGTTTACCTTCTAGGCCTGCACTGGGTGGGGGGTTGGGCAGGTTACGTGACTATCCCCAGGTACAAGAAAAAGAAAAACAAGTAAAAAGCAAGGGTTAATGGTCCCTGTTAATGGTTATTTACAACACAGCTGTCATACTCTGTCCTTGAGGTAATAACTATTTCTTCAAAAGCCCCCTACCACCCTAAACCTTGCCTCAGAATGACAAATGTTTTCCTGCATACCAGGATAAGGGCCCTCTCCTTATCTCTTCATAGCCCCCTGCAATAACTGCTCAATTCTGCTTCTGTACCTTCTGCTTGCTTGCTCATTATAAAACGCCCTAAGTTCTTGGACTCGGGGCCGCACATTTAGAATTCTGTGTTAACTCCGTGCAGTCCTGGCCGGTAATAAAGACTCTCTTAATTCGGCTTCAGTGGTCTCGGTTGGTCTCTGTGCCTCTCAGCATAACATTATGAGTAAAGAATGGACTTAGGAGTCCAATGCCTGGATTGAATTCTAGCCTGGTTTTCACTAACCTTGTGATTTTAGTCAAGTTAACTTAATTTTTAAAGCCTAGTTTCTTCATTTGTAAAATGGGAATAAAGATATTTACCACAAGATTCTGGTGATGATTACATGAGAAAATGCTTGAAGGGGCTTACAGTGCTTGGCACAAAGCATTCAATAAGTATTAATTGATGATATTTATTTGGATTTATGTTGTATATACTTTATTTTCTCCTTCCTTCAGTTATTTTGAGAAGTGATAATATCCTTAACTAGTTCTTTTGCATAGACAATTCTGATAGACAATAGATCATTCTGCTTTAAAAGATTAAAATAACATAGAGGTCGATTAAAGCCTTAAGGTCCACCTTTTTGCAGTTTCCTGCCCTCCAATGGGTAACCATTGTTAAAAGTTCACTGGCTGGCTCAGTTGGTGGAGTATGGGACTCTTGGTCTCAGGGTTGTAAGTTCAAGCCCTATATTGGGCATAGAGATTACTTAAAAATAATAATAAAAATCTTTGGAAAAAAGGAGTTGACTGTGAACTTGTATAGTCCTTTTTCATATGTGCACATACAGATAAAAATATATTTTTTATGATTTGCTCTTTTCCTGACTTAGGGCTCTTTTCATGTCAGTATTTACATGTCAGTTCCTCTTTATAATGAATACATAGTGTTTAATACTACTTGCTTCTTTAACCTGTAGGGTAAGTTAAAAGCATATCTTTCCAGTCTTTTTTATATGCGTTTAAACATATATGAGTACATTTAGAAACAAAAGGTTTTGTGGATTTTTTTCACATAAATGATATAAAGATGTACATGTTGTACTATAACTCCTTTTTTTTCCACCTAATAGTGTGTGTGTGTGTGTGTATATATATATATACATGTAGGAGATTTTTATATATCAGTATGTATCCATTTCTCATTTTTTAAACAGATGCGTATTATTGCACATGTACCACTGCTATTTCATTGTTCTCTTATAGGTGGATATTTAAGTTCTTTTCAGTATTTTTTGCTATTCCAAACAATGCTTCAGTAAAAGTTCTAGTGCATACATGTTTGTATGCATATAAGAATATTTCTCAGGTAGATACTAAAAAGTGGAATTGCTAGTGACAAGTTTGCGGTAAGATACTTGGAATTTGTTGGGGTGCCTGGCTGGCTCAGTCGGTAGAGCATGTGACTCTTGATCTCAGGGTCATGAGTTTGAGTCCCATGTTGGGCATGGAGTCTACTTAAAATAAAGATTTATAAAATGATATTTGGAATTAGTCAAATGAAAAAGTTATTCCAGTTTATCTGCCAAGAGTTTATGAAGTGCCAAATTTCTCATACACTTCTCGAATGTAATATTAACAGATTTTGGGTGGGGGGGCTCATCTGGTGGACAAAAAATGATATTAAATTATTTGACTTTGCATGTCTCTGCTTTCTTAAGAGTTTGAGCCATCTACCTACAAACCATGTATTGGCCATTTTTATTTCTTACTGATTTTTTTAGTTCTTTATATATTCTGGATTTTAATGCTTTGCTATACATGTTTCAAATGTTTGCTCCCAGTCTATTGCTTATATTTTAACCTTGTTCCTGGTCAGATGACCAATTGTGTTAGCTTTATTTATTAATGGTCTTTGTGTGTTGTCTTTTTATGAAAGTCTTTTTTCAGGTTACAAATATACTCAACCATACTTTTTTTTAAATAGTTATATAGTTTTGCTTTTACATTTAGCTCTTTAACCTACCTGGAATTTATTTTTGTGACTGGTTTTTAAGTAGGGCTGTAACATCTCTCCCCACGCCCCCCCCCATATAGATAGCCAGTTATTCTGACATTTTTATGCTATCTGTGCTGAAACCACATTACCAAACCTACCATAGCTGTATTATATTACAGTTTTCCTTATATAGTATTGCATATTTCTTCTTGAGTTTATTCCTAGATGAGTATGTTATACCTTTGTTGTTGTACAGGATAAGTGTGTGTGTGTGTGTGTGTGTGTGTGTGTGTGTGTATAAAATCTCAGTGACCTGCCCTTCTTCAAGGCACCCAGCCCTTCCCTCCCCTTCCTAGTGCTGCCTGCCTCCAGAATAGTTGTTTTTTTAAGTTACATTTTCTATCTGATTATTGCTGATGTATAGCAGAGCTATTGATTTCTGCTGGCTGATTTCATCTTTGGCCTTTCTGTTGAGCTCTCTTGTTAGTTCCTATTACAGTTTTTTAATTGATTTACTTGGAATTTCTGGATAGATAATCATATAGCCTGCAAGTTTTGAATTTTGTCTCCTACTTTCTAATATTGATATGTCTTATTTTATTTCCTTAAATGTAGCAGTGATAATAAGAATTCTTGGCTTATTCATGACTTTAACTATGGTTTATGTGAAAGATGCTTAACCTCACTTATAAGATAAATTAAAACCACAGAGATTCCTTTTTTAAATCTATAGGAGTGTTAAAAATCAAAACGTTTGATAACACCTTTTTTTGTTGTCAAGGCTGTGGGGTAAAGGACACTTTCACACATTGTAGGTGGAAGTTTAAATTGGTACAATGCCCATGGAAGGCAGTTTGGCAGCATTATGTAAAGATACACATGTATTATGTGTATTATTCTGGATATATTAGTGTACTTCAATAAAAGTTAAATATGCAAATTTCTTTTGATCCAACAATCTCATTTCAGGGAATACATATATACACATACACACCCACATACATAGATATATGCAAAATATGCAACGTTATCTGTCATAACACATAATATAGCAAATAATTGAATACTATATACTACATAGCTTTGAAAAAATAAAAAAATTCGGAGCCTGACTTGAGGCTTGATCCCACGACCACAAGATCAAGATCTGAGCCAAAATCAAGAGTTGGTTGCTCAACCAACTGAGCTACCCAGGTACTCCTATACTATGCTACTTTTTGTGTAGAAAAAAGAGAGAGAACATATATTTATATTTACTTATTTGCCTAAAGAAACTCTGGAGGGCTACAGAAGAATCTAATGAATGGTTACCCGTTGAGGGTATAGTGGGAGCTAAATGGATGGGAAACAGGGTTTGGAGGGAATCTGTTAATTATATACATCTTTGATTTTTTGAATCTTAGTACTATATTTTAAAAAATTAAATTAAAAATGGTTTCCTGAATTATTTCAACTCCTCAAAGAACATTTTTGTTTTTCTTGATCTTTCTTTTCTGTGTTACAGGTTTTCTCCAAATGGCTGTCTCCTGATTCGTATTTAAGAATGAGCTAGTAAAAGGGCCGACTGGGAGTTCAGTGTACTGAGACAGGGTTGTCAACTGGTAGGCTTTATTTTGGGGTGAGTGGGTGGAGAGCTGGCTATTACACTTGGAGGGCCCAGATGCTGGAGGGCAAAAGGCTTTGCTCTGGGGTTCTCTTGTTCGTCTTCGTTTGTTGAATTTGATATTCTGTATGCAAGGATTTTTTTTTTGGTGGAATAGGGAGGAGAGTTCATCAACTGTGTCATAATTCAGACCTTCAGTTAATCCCTGTTTTCGGCTGGCTTTCTTTCTTTTTTCTTTCTTTCTTTCTTTCTTTCTTTCCGTCTCTCTCTCTCTCTCTCTCTCTCTCTCTCTCTTTCTTTCTTTCTTTCAACTATGGTACTTTATGCGATCACATATCTCTGGGGTTTGCTCTCGCAAACCTTCTCCCTCCTGAGTTGGAACACTTTCTCTTATGTATTTTAGGTTGTAGCATCCTTTGATTTGTGTTACTCACCAGTTCTTTCCTGTCTGCTCTCTGTCAGAAATCTTGTAATTTACTGTGCCATTTTCCATTTGTGTTCTTGACTTGTGACTTATGCTTTTGTATTTTTTACTATCACTTTTCCAGGGTCTTGGAAAGTACAAGAGATAGAAGTGTCCGTTCACCTTATTGAACCAGAAGTCTAAGGTAGTATATCTTAAACTTGAGTAAACTGTAGCCCCCTTGAGGACAAGGACTGACTTTTTAAATTTTCTTTTAACCCCAGACCCTGACAGTGCTTGACACTTGGTAAATGTTTATTGACATGAAAGTATGTATATGAGGGAGAGAGGACTGTTAACAGGAAATTTACTCTATGATTTTGACTATTTATTTATTTATTTAAATATTTTTACTGAAGTATACATAGCATCAACATTGTATTAGTTTTAGGTGTTCTACGTAGTAATTTGACAATTCTATGCATTATTCAGTGCTCACCACAAGTATAGTCACCATACAAAGTTATTACAATATAATTGACTATATTCCCTATGCTGTACTTCTCATCTCTTTGGCTTACTTATTTTAAAACTGGAAGTTTGTATCTTATAATCATTTTCCCTGTTCTGCCTATTCCCTCACTCCCCTCCCCTGTGGCCACCACAAGTTTATTCTCAGTATTTATGAATCTGTTTACCTTTGTTGTTTATTTGATCATTGATTTGGTTTCTTAAATTCCATACATGAGTGAAATCATATGCTATTTGTCTTTCTCTTTCTGACTTATTTCACCTAGCAGAATACCCTCGTGGTCCATTCATGTTATCATGAATGACATGATTTCATTCTTTCTTATGGCTGAGTAATATTTAATTTTGTGTGTGTGTGTGTGTGTATGTATATATATATATATATAGATGTGGTGTATAACCGGCTGAGCCACTCAGGCGCTCTGAGCTTCTTTTTTTACAAAAAGGTAACCCAACATGGGGCTCAAATTCATGACCCTGAGATCAAGAGTTTCATGCTCTACTGACTGAGCCAGCCAGGCGCCCTATGTTGAGCATCTTTTCATGTGTCTGTTGGCCATCTCTTTGTCTTCCTTGGAAAAATGTCTATCCAGGTCCTCTGCCACTTTTTTTATTAGATTGTTTCTTTTGTGTGTGTTGAGTTGTATGAGTTACTTATATATTTTGGATATTAACCCCTTATCAGATATGGCATTTGCAAATATCACATTCAGTAGGTTGACTTTATATGCATTCTTTCAATTGCTGGTTTCAAAGAGTTGAAATTCTTGAGCCATTGATTGACAATGTACTGATTTTATGCTGAATTTCACATGGAAAGAACTACAGTAAGCTATGGTGGAAAATTGTTTCAAACTTTTAACTCAAATGCTCCAGGATTATATATCAGGAAGGTTAAAAGAATAGATGGAGGGTAAACTTTGTAAGATTTCCCCTATAATTTCAATCTCTAGAAGTGCATTTGCAGTTATCTTTATCTTTATATGTATTCCTATTTTGTTACTATTATATGAAGGAAAAGATGGTCACATAAAGGTCATGATATATAGCTGTTAAACTCAGCAAGAGACTTCAGGTTTGAGGTCTGATTTTTGTGGACTATTTCATTGAGGTGTGTTTCTGCATTACTGAACGTAGGAGAGATATTATCCTGGTCATTGAAGCAATGCCAACATGTCTTATTACTGGAAAGCTTTAAAAGAATGTATTATATACTTACCAGCCTTACTAAGTGAGTCTACTGAAAATCATTTAATGTTTTTTAGAGTATTGTTGAATAGTGGTTTATTATAGTGCTGCCCCTAGAGGTTATTAAGATGTAAAAAATAAAAGCTTCTATTTATTGATTATTATATTGTGCCAGGCACTGTGCTAAGTAGTTGATGGGTATATTTTGATTTTATTTTCATATCAGTCCTATGAGATTTCACAAATGAAATCAAGAATGAATGAGTTGAAGTAATTGGCTCCATATCTTTTTTGAGGAATGAGATGCAAAACCAAGATATGATTCCAGGTTTCTTCCTCTCCAAAGCCTGTGCTCTGAAACTCTGTTTTACAGTCAAGAAGCTAGTGGATCCATAATGAAAAAGCCTTAGATATTCTATGCTTAGTGAAGTTCTTGGCCTGGTTTCAAAAATTTGTTTTTCTTGTTGTGATATTTATATAAATAATTTATTAGTATTATTATTTTTAACATAGTTTATGGACAAGTTGGTTTGCATATAACACCCAGTGCTCATCCCAGCAAGTGTCCTCCCTTATGCTCATCACCCAATAAATAATTTTTTATTTTTTAATATTTATTTATTTATATTTTTTAATATAGTTTATTACCAAAGTGGATTCCATATAACACCCAGTGCTTTTCCCCACAAGTGCCCCTCTCTATGACCATCACCCCCCTCCCTCTTACCCCCTCCCTCTTTAGCCCTCAGTTTGTTCTCAGCATTCAAAAGTCTCTCATGATTTGCCTCACTCCGTCTCCCCAACTCTTTTCCTCCTCTTTCCATTCCCATGGTCTCCTATTAGTTTTCTCCTACTAGTCCTATGAGTGACAACATACGGTATCTGTCCTTCTCTGCCTGAGTTATTTTGCATAGCGTGACTCCCTCTAGGTCCGTCCAATTTGCCACAAATGGCCAGATTTCATTTTTTCTCATTGCCATGTAATACTCCATTGTATATACATACCACATCTTCTTGATCCATTCATCAGTTGATGGACATTTAGGCTCTTTCCATGATTTGGCTATCGTTGAAAGTGCTGCTCTGAACATTGGGGTACATGTGCCCCTATACATCAGCACTTCTGTATCCCTTGGGTAGATCCCCAGCAGTCCTATTGCTGGGTCATAGGGGAGTTCTATTGGTACTTTTTTGAGGAACTTCTATACTGTTTTCCAGAGTGGCTCTACCAGTTTACATTCCCACCAACAGTGTGGGAGGGTGCCCATTTCTCCACATCCTCGCCAGCATCTATAGTCTCTTGATTTGTTCATTTTAGCCACTCTGACCAACGTGAGGTGGTATCTCAGTGTGGTTTTGATTTGAATTTCCCTGATGATGAGTGATGCTGAGCATCGTTTCATGTGCCTGGTGGCCATCTGGATGTCCTCTTTGGAGAAGTATCTGTTCAAGTCTTCTGCCCATTTCTTCACTGGATTATTTGTTTTTTGGGTGTGGAGTTTGGTGAGTTCCTTGTAGATTTTGGATACTAGCCCTTTATCTGAAATGCCATTTGCCACTATCTTTTCCCATTCTGTTGGTTGCCTATTAGTTTTTTGATTGTTTCCTTTGCAGTGCAGAGCTTTCTATCTTGATGAGGTCCCAATAGTTCATTTTTCTTCTTGATTCCTTTACCTTTGGGGATGTGTCAAGTAGGATATTGCTGCGGTTGAGGTCAAGGAGGTTATGAGCTGCTTTCTCCTCTAGGATTTTGATGGTTTCC
This sequence comes from Helogale parvula, assembly GCA_004023845.1. Taxonomy (NCBI): domain Eukaryota; kingdom Metazoa; phylum Chordata; class Mammalia; order Carnivora; family Herpestidae; genus Helogale; species Helogale parvula. The sequence goes on along the minus strand of PJEM01008733.1, from coordinate 22,738 downwards.
TGTCTCACATTCAGGTCTTTTATCCATTTTGAATATATGTTTGTGAATGGCATAAATAAGTGGTCTAGTTTCATTCTTCTGCATGTTGTTGTCCAGCTCTCCCAGCACCATCTGCTAAAGAGGCTGTCTTTTTTTCCATTGGATACTCTTTCCTGCTTTGTCAGAGATTAATTGACCATACACTTTTGGGTCCAGTTCTGGGTTCTCTTTTCTACTCCATTGGTCTATGTGTCTGTTTTTGTGCCGCTACCATACTGTCTTGAAGATGACAGCTTTTTAAAAATATTTTTTTAAATTTATTTTTGAGAGACAGAGAGCGTGAGCAGGGGAGGATCAGCGAGAGAGGGAGACAGAGAATCTGAGGCAGGCTCCAGGCTCTGAGCTAGCTGTCAGCACAGAGCCTGACGCGGGACTCGAACCCACGAACCCTGAGATCATGACCTGAGCCAAAGTCGGACGCTTAACATACTGAACCACACAGGCGTCCTGATGACACCTTTGTAGTAGAGGCTAAAGTCTGGGATTGTGATGACTCCCATTTTAGTTTTCTTCTTCAATATTACTTTGGCTAATAGGGGTTTTTTGTGGTTCCATACAAATTTTAAGATAATTTGCGGTAGCTTTGAGAAGAATGCTGGTACAATTTTGATGGGGATTGCATTGAATGTGTAGATTGTTTTGGGTAATAATGACATTTTCACAATGTTTATTCTTCGGATCAATGAGCATGGAATGTTTTTCCGTATTTTTGTGTCTTCTACAATTTCTTTCATAAGGTTCCTATAGGTTTCATCATGCAGGTCTTTTACATCTTTGGTTAGGTTTACTCCTAGGTTTTTTATGGTTTTTCATGCAATTGTGAATGGGATCAGTTTCCTGATTTCTCTTTCTCTTGTTTCCTTTTTGGTGTATAAAAATGCAACCAATTTCTGTATGTTGATTTTGTACCCTATGACTTTGCTGAATTCATTAATCAGTTCTAGAAGTCTTCTGTGGAGTCAATCGGGTTTTCCATGTAGAGTATCATGTCGTCTGCGACAAGTAAAAGCTTGACTTCATCTTTGCCAAATCTGATGCCTCTTATTTCCTTTTGTTGTCTGATTGCTGATGCTAGGAGTTCCAGCACTATGTTAAACAGCAGTGGTGAGAGTGGACACCCCTGTCGTGTTCCTGATCTCAGGGGGACAGCTCTCAGTTTTTCCCCATGGAGGATGATATTAGCTGTGGGGTTTTCATACATTGCTTTAATAATGTTTAAGTAAGTTCCTTCTATCCTGACTTTCTCGAGGGTTTTTATTAAGAAGAAATGTAGTATTTTGTCAAATGCTTTTTCTGCATCTATTGACAGGATCATACGTTTTTTAATCTTTTCTTTTGTTAATGTGATGGATCACAATGATGAATTTTTGAATATTGAACCAGCCCTGTAACCCAGGAATGGATCCCACTTGATCATAATGGATAATTCTTTTTATGTGCTGCTGAATTTGATTTGCTAGTATCTGGTTGAGTATTTTTGCATCTGTATTCATTAAGGATATTGGCCTGTAGTTCTTTTTTTTTTTTTTTTTTTTTTTTTTTTTTTTTTTTTTTTTTTTTTTTTTTTTTTTTTTTTTGCTGGGTCTCTGTCTGGTTTTGGAATGAAGGTACTATTTGCTTGGTAGAATGAGTCAGGAAGTCTTCCTTCCATTTCTATCTTTTGAAATAAGTTGAGAAAGATGGGTATTTACTCTGCTTTAAATGTCTGGTAGAATTCCCCTGGGAAGCCATCCAGACTTGGGCTTTTATTCATTGGGAGATTTTTGATAACTGATTCGATTTCTTCACTGGTTATGGGTCTGGTCAGATTTTCTATCTCTTCCCGTTTGAATTTTGGTAGTGTGTGTGTGTTTAGGAATTTGTCCCTTTCTTCTAGATTGTCCAGTTTGTTGGCATATAATTTTTCATAGTAATCTCTGATGATTGCTTGTATTTCCAAGGGATCCGTTGTAATAGATCCATTTTCTTTCATGATTTTATCTATTTCGGTGTTCTCTCTTTTCTTTCTGAGGAGCCTTGCTAGAGGTTTATCAATTTTGTTTATTTTTTCAAATAACCAACTCTTGGTTTCATTAATTTTTTTCAACTGCTTTTTTGGATTCTATACTGTTTATTTCAGCCCTGATCTTTATTATTTCTCTTTTTCTGCTGGGTTTGAGGTGCTCTTGCTGCTCCTTTTCTAGTTTCCTTAGGTGCTCTGTTAGATTTTGAGTTTGTGCTTTTTCTAGTTTGTTGAAATAGGTCTGGATTGCAATATACTTTTGTCTTGGGACTGCCTTTGCTGCGCCCCAGAGAGTTTGGATTGTTGTATTTTCATTTTCATATGTTTCTGTATTTTTAAATTTCTTTTCTAACTGCCTGATTGGCCGAATCATTCTTCAGTAGGATGGTTTTTAACCTACACATTTTTTTTGAGGTTTTCCATACTTTTTCCTGTGGTTGATTTCATGTTTCATATCATTGTGATCTGAAAGTGTGCCTGGTATGATCTCAATTCATTTGAATTTATGGAGGGTTGTTTTATGACCCAGTATGTGACCAGTTTTGGAGAATGTGCCATGTGCACTTGAGAAGAAAGTGAATTCCCTAGCTTCAGGATCCAGAGTTCTAAATATATCTGTTGCTTCCATCTATTCCAGTGTGTTGTTCAGGTCCATTGTTTCTTTAGTGATTTTCTGTCTGGTTGCCCTATCCATTGTTGTAAGTGATGTATAAAGTCCCCTGCAATTAGCACATTCTTGTCGATGTGACTGTTTTTGTTTGCAATTCATTGTTTTATGTATTTGGTTGCTTCCGATTTCGGCGCATAGATGTTTATAACTGTTAGCTCTTCCTGATGTAGGGACCCTGTACTTATTATATAATGTCCTTCTTCATCTTTTGCTGCTGCCTTTAAAGTCCAGTTTGTCCGATATACGTATGGCTACTCCAGCTTTCTTTTGGCATCCAGTCGCATGGTAGATATTTCTCCATCCCCTTACTTTCAATCTGAAGGTGTCTTCAGGTCTAAGGTGAGTCTCTTGTAGACAGCAAATAGATGGATTTTGCTTTTTGATCCATTCTGCTACTCTGTGTTGTTTGATTGGAGCATTTAGGTTATTTACATTCAGTGTTATTATTGAAAAATATGTGTTTAGATCCATTGTGTTCTCTGTAGAATTCTTTGTATTGATGTCTCTAGTGTCTTATATTCCTTGTTACATTTCTCTCATAGAGTCCCTCTTAGGATTTCTTGATTGGCTGGTTTGTTGGTCATGAATTCTCTCAATTTTTGTTTATTTGGGAACACCTTTATCTTTCCCTCTATTTTGAATGATAGGCTCACTGGATAAAGGATTCCTGGTTGCATATTTTTCCTGTTCATCACACTGAAGATTTCCTGCCATTCCTTTCTGGCCTGCCAAGTTTCAGTAGATAGGTCTGTAACCACTCTGATAGATTTCCCTTTGTATGTTAAGGCCCGTTTGTCCCTAGCTGCTTTCAGAATTCTCTCTTCATCTTTATATTTTGCCAGTTTCACTATGATATGTCGTGCTGAAGGTCGGTTTACATTATGTCTTGGGGAGATCTATGAGCCTCTTGAATTTCAGTGTCTTTCTCTTTCCCCAGATTGGGGAAATTTTCGTGTATAATTTGATCCAGCAACCCTTCAGGTCCTTTCTCTCATTCTTACTCTTCAGGAAGTCCTATGATAAGGATGTTGTTCCTTTTATTGTATCATCAGGTCTCTAATTCTCCCTTCCTGCTCCTGTATCAATTTCTCTCTCTTTTTCTCGGCTTCCTCTTTTGCTTTAACTGTGTCTTCTAGTTCACCTATTCTCCTCTCTGCTTCTTCAGTCTGTGCATTGGCAGCCTCCATCTTATTATTCACCTCATTTATAGCCTTTTTTTTTTAACTTGTCACAGCTATTCTGAAGGTTCCTAGTCTTTGTATCAGTATCTTCTCTGACAGCTTCTATGCTTCTTTCAAGCCCAGCGATTAATTTTATGATAATCATTCTATATTCTTGTTCAGTTGTGTTGTTTGTGTCTGTTTTGAGCAGTTCTGCCGCTGTGATTTCTTCCTGGAAGTTCTTTAGAGGAGAGTTCTTTTGTTTTGTCATTTTGGCTAGCTTTTTGTCTCTTATCAGTTTTTAAAGCTTGTTCTGCCCTGTGCACCTAATAGTATGGCTCTATTAAAGGAGGCTCTTTTACTGTCCAGGGCCTGTTGTTTCAGGAGATGTTCTTTTAATGGTGTCTCTCAGTTTCTCTTGTTGTGCCTGTAATTAATATATTTCCTTACTCAGTGATATTTGGGAATTTCCACTATGTGTGTTTTGGCTTTCTTCTTGAGGTAGCCCTGAAAGGGAAAACAGAGAAACACACAGGGAACACAAGCAGGCAAAGGTACTGACAGATCTGGTAAAAGAGCAAACCAAATGGGAAAGGAAAAAAAGGAGCAGAAAGAGAAGAGAGGACAGGAAAAGAGAGGAAAAAAAACACACCAGGGACACAGAGACAGCCAAAGATAAAGGACAGTCTGAGAGCCTAAAACCTTGGAGGGGAGAGATAAGAATGAGATAAGGGAAAATATCTGGATGGTAAGGGTTGATCTAAATACAGTAGTGCTTAAATGTTGGTCTTTCCCAGACTCCAGGGGAAAAAGGGTGAAAAGAAGGAAATACAAAATTGAATAGAGAAAACAAGGGAAAAATTATAAAAATGAAAAATAATTAGGAAAGAAAAAATTGGGGAAAAAAGTAAATAGCATGAAAAGAAGAATGCAGCTGTCCAGTGCGGATGGGCGTGGTTCCGCTGTAGGTAGGTAGGGTCTCAGGGGCTGGTCTCTGAGGCCCCACCTTAATGGATGGAGGGAGATGAATGGCGGCACCACAAATCCCTCTCAGACCATGAGTTGCCAACCACTCTCTTGAGTCCAACTTCCCTGTGCCACGGGCGCATCACATTGTTTCAGTTTTCTAAGTTCCGCCAGGCCTCCCAATCCTAGTCCACGCACTTTACTATTTCCATCATCGTTAAAATAACCTCTGGCAACGAGGTGGCTTTCTGGCCGGGATTGCGCAGGGGAATTGGAGAGCCAGTCCCTCCCTGGCTCCACCTCAGGTTGGTGGGCTGCCAGGTCCAGGGGAGTACAAGCTCTCAGAGGGGGTAAATAATTTTTTAAATATTTGTTTATTTTGAGAGAGGGGAGGGGCAGAGAGTGAGGGAGAGAGAATCCCAAGCTAACAATGTGGAGCCTGACAGTGGCTCCATCTTATCAACCGTGAGATCATGACCTGAGCCAAAACCAAGAGACAGACGCTCACCCAACTGAGCCACCCAGGGACCCTGTGTTTGTGTTTCTTAATTGTTGTTTATTATTTATTGATGTCAGGTATTTTCACTTCAGAACAGTGATTCTCAGCCCTGGAGACCAGGCTGAAGATAAGGAGAATAGATAGAATGGAGGGGGAAGAGGGGTAAGTAGAGAGTATAATTTTACGAAGGCATATTTGATATAATGGCTTTGATTTTAGCCAAATATTTTAAGATTCTTAAGGGAGACATCATAGTTTATGGAGATATAATTTACATGCCATAACATTCACCAATATATATGTAAATGATTTTTAGTAAATTTATAGAATTGTGTAACCTTGATTACAATCTAATTTTAGAACATTAACATCACCCCCAAGACTCCCTTGTGCCAGTTTGCAGTCAGTCCTCTTCCTATATACCTCAGCCCCAAGTGACAACTAATCCATTTCTTGTCTCTATAGATTTGCATATTCTAGACTTTTCATATAAATGGAACCATACAGTCTTTTCCTCTTGGCTTCTTTCACTTAGCATGTTTTCAAGGTTTTTCCTTATTGTAGCGTATATCCTTAGCTCATTCCTTTACATTGCCAAATAATATTACATTGCATTGATATAACACATTTTATTTATCCATCACTTGGTAGACATTTGGATTGTTTCCATCTTTTGGCTATTGTGAATAGTGCTGCTGTGGACACTTGTAGAAGTTTTGTGTGGACATATGTTTCATTTCTCTTGGAAAGATGGTATCATCTGGCTATTCTATACTTAATTTGTTCAGGAACTGCTGGGCGGTGTTCTGAAGAAACTGCACCATTTTACATTCCCACCAGCAATGTATGAGGGATCTATTTTCTCTACGTCCTTACCAACAATTGTTATTGTCTGTCTTTTTTTTAGACAGAGCGAGAGCAAGCGAGAGAGAGTGTGCACATGTGTGTAAGTAGGGGGAGAGGCAGAAGGAGAGGGAGAGAGAATCTTAAGCAGGCTCCATGCCCAGCGCGCAGCCTGACTTGGGGCTTAATCTCATGATGGGAAGATTATGACCTGAGCCGAAATCAAGAGTCAGACGCTTAACTGACTGAGCTACCCAGAGGCCCTGTCTCTTTTTTATTGTAGGTATCTTCACAGGTATAAAGCAGTATTTCATTGTGATTTTGAGTTGCAGTTCTCTAATGTGTCATGATTTGGAACATCTTTTCATGTGTTTATTGGTTTTTCATATATCTTACCTAGAGAAATGTCTATTCAGATCTCGAGCCCATTGGATTATTTATCTTTCCATTATTGAGTTGTAAAAATTCATTATATATTCTTTTGTTTTTATTTTAAGCACTGTATTTTATTTATTACACTTTTTCTCAACTATTTTTCTGGTAGATGGTTATATACTCAACATTTTTAAAGGCACAAACATATAGGGACAAACCAGTGATGTAATTTTAAATAACCAGATGTCTTTCCATTAACCACCCCAGAAATTTACTACTTCGTTAAAGCACCAGCTTGTATTTGGAAATTGACGTGAATAAACCAAGTGGCATTGTCTTGAAAAACAAAACAAACAGCATTTCAGAAATAAAACTTTATGTAATAGAGGAATAAAAACTGGTTTTATTTTATTTTCTTTCTTTTTTTTTACTTTTAAGTTTATTGCCAAGTTGGTTTCTATGTAACACCTAGTATTCATCCCAACAAGTGCCCTCCTCCATGTTCATCACCCCTCTCCCCTCTCCCTCACCCCCACCAGCCCTCAGTTTGTTTTCAGTATTCAAGAGTCTTGCATGATTTGCTTCCCTCCCTCTGCCTTACTATTTTCCACCCTTCCCCTCCCACATGGTCCTCTGTTAAGTTTCTCCTGTTACACTTATGAGTGAAAACATATGGTATCTGTCCTTCTCTGCTTGACTTATTTCACTTGGCATGACACCCTCGAGGTCCATCCACTTTGCTATGAATGGCCAGATTTCATTCTTCCTCATTGCCATATAGTACTCCATTGTATATATATACCACATCTTCTTGATCCATTCATTAGTTGATGGACATTTAGGTTCTTTCCATGATTTGACTGTTGTTGAAAGTGCTGCTCTGAACATTGGGGTACATGTGCCCCTATGCATCAGCACTTCTGTATCCCTTGGGTAGTTCCTAGCAGTGCTATTGCTGGGTCATAGGGGAGCTCTATTGTTAATTTTTTGTGGAACCGCCACACTGTTTTCCAGAGCGGCTACACCAGTTTGCATTCCCACCAACAGTGTCTGTTTCTCCACACTCTCATGAGCATCTGTAGTCTCCTGATGTGTTCATTTTTGCTACTCTGACTGGTGTGAGATGGTATCTCAGTATGGTTTTGATTTGTATTTCCATGATGACGAGTGACGCTGAGCATTGTTTCATGTATCTGTTAGCCATCTGGATGTACTCTTTGCAGAAGTGTCTATTCATGTCTTCTGCCCATTTCTTCACCTGATTATTTGTTTTTCGTGTGTGGAGTTTGGTGAGTTCCTTATAGATTTTGGATATTAGCCCTTTATCTGATATGTCATGTGCAAATATCTTCTCATTCTTTTGGTTGCCTATTAGTTTTATTGTTTGTTTCCTTTGCCATGTAGCAGCTTTTTATCTTGATGAGGTCCCAGTAGTTCATTTTTGCTCTTAATTCCCTTGCCTTTGGGGATATGTCAAGTAAGAAACTGCTGTGGTTGAGGTCAAGGAGAAACTGCTGTGGTTGAGGTCAAGGAGGTTGTTCTCCTGCTTTCTCCTTTAGGGTTTTGATGATTTCCTGTCTCACATTCAGGTCCTTCATCCATTTTGAGTTTATTTTTGTGTATGGTGTAAGAAAGTGCTCTAGTTTCATTGTTTTGCATTGTTTTCCATGTTGCTGTGCAGTTTCCCCAGCACCATCTGTTAAAGAGGCTGTCTTCTTTCCATTGGATACTTTTTCGTGCTTTGTCAAAGATTAATTTGTGGGCCCAATTCTGAGTTCTCTATTCTATTCTATTTGTTTATGTGTCTGTTTTTGTGCCAATACCATACTGTCTTGATGATGACAGCTTTGTAGTAGAGGTTAAAGTCTGGGACTGTGATGCCTTTCATTTTGGTTTTCTTCTTCAATATTACTTTCACTCTTTGGGGTCTTTTGTGGTTCCATACAAATTTAGGATAGTTTGTTCTAGATTTGTGAACAATGCTGGAGCAATTTTGACTAGGATTGCATTGAATGTCTAGAATGCTTTGGATAATATTGACATTTTAACAATGTTTATTCTTCCGATCAATGAGCATGGAATGTTTTTCCATTTCTTTGTATCTTCAATTTCCTTCATAAGCTTTCTATAGTTTTCATCATACAGATCTTTTACATCTTTGGTTAGATTTATTCCTGGGTATTTTATGGTTTTTCATGCAATTGTGAATGGGATCAGTTTCCTAATTTCTCTTTCTTTTGCTTCATTATTGGTGTATAAAAATGCAACTGATTTCTGTACGTTCATTTTGTACCCTGCGACTCTGCTGAATTCATGGATCAGTTCTAGAAGGCTTCTGGTGGAGTCTGTTGGGTTTTCCATGTAGAGTATCATGTCATCTACGAAAGGAGAAAGTTTGACTTCACCTTTGCCAATTCTGATGCCTTTATTTCCTTTTGATGTCTGATTGCTGATGCTAGGACTTCCAGCACTATGTTAAACAACAGTGGTGTGGGTGCACATCCCTGTCATGTTCCTGATCTCAGAGGGAAAGCTCTCAGATTTTCCCCTTTGAGGATGATATCAGATGTGGGCTTTTGATAAATGGCTAAGTTCCTTCTATCCTGTCTTTCTCAAGTGTCTTTATTAAGAAAGGATGCATTACTTTGTCAAATGGTTTCTATGCATCTATCGACAGGTCCATATAGTTTTTATATTTTCTTTTGTTAATGTGATATATCACATTGATTGATTTGCGAACATTGAACCATCCCTATAATCCAGGAATGAATCCCATTTGATCATGGTGGATAATTCTTTATGCTGTTGAATTCGTTTTGCAAGTATCTTGTTGAGGATTTTTACATCTGTTTTCATCAAGGATATTGGCCTGTAGTTCTCTCTTTTGTGGGTTTCTGTCTGGTTTGGGAATCAAAGAGATGCTGGTTTCGTAGAATGAGTCAGAAGTTTTCCTTCAATGTTTATTTTTTGGAACAGCTTGAGAAGAATGGGTATTAACTCTGATTTAAATGTTTGGTAGAATGCCTCAGGAAAGCCATCTGGCTTAGGTATCTTATTTGTCGGGAGATTTTTGATAACTGATTCAATTTCTTCACTAGTTTTGGGTCTGTTCAGATTTTTTATATTTTCCCATTTGAATTTTGGTAGTGCATGTGTGTTTAAGAATTTGTCCATTTCTTCTATGTTGTCCAGTTTGTTGGCATAATTTTTAACAGTATTCCCTGACGCTTGTATTTCTGAGGGATTGGTTGTAATAAATCCATTTTCATTCGTGATTTTGTCTATTTGGGTGTTTTTCTTTTCTTTTCTATTTTTTGAAGGGCCTGGCCAGAGGTTTATCAATTTTATTTATTTTTTCAAAAAATCAACTCTTAGTTTTACTGATGGGTACATGTTATTTTTTGGATTCTATATTGTTTCTTTCTGCCCTGATCTTTATTATTTCTCTTCTTCTGCTGGGTTTGGGGTGCTCTTGCTGCTCCCCTTCTAGTTCCTTTAGGTGTGCTATTAGATTTTATATTTGCACTTTTCCTATTTTCTTGAAATAGGCCTGGAGTGCAATGTACTTTCCTTTTAGTACTGCCTTTGCTGTGTGCCAGAGAGTTTGGATTGTTGTATTTTCATTTTCATTTGTTTTCGTATATTTTTTAATTTCTTCTCTATAGAATTACCTGCTTGGACCAATCATTCTTTAGTAGGGTGTTCCTTAACCTCCATGTTTTAGGAGGTTTTCCAGACTTTTCCCTATCATTGATTTCAAGTTTCATAGCATTGTGATATGAAACCGTGCAAGGTATGATCTCAATTCGATTATACTTATGGAGGGCTGGTTTATGACCCAATATGTGATCTATCTTAGAGAATGTGCCCTGCACACTTGAGAAGAAATAGAATTCTTTAGCGTCAGGATGCAGAGTTCTAAATATATCTGTCAAATCCATGTGTTCCAAGGTGTCGTTCAGGTCCATTGTTTCTTTGGTAATTTTCTGTCTAGTTGATCTATCCATTGCTGTAAGTGGAGTAATAAAATCATCTGATATTAGCACATTCTTATCAATAAGATTGTTTCTTTTTGTGATTAATTATTTTATATATTTAGGTGCTCCCGAATTTAGTGCGTAGACACTTATAATTGTTAGCTCTTCTTAATGTAGAGACCCTGTAATTCTTATATAATGCCCTTTTTCATCTCTTGTTACTGCCTTTACTTTAAAATACAGTTTGTCTGATATGATTATGGCTACTCCAGCTTTCTTTTTGACTTCCAGTAGCATGATAGATACTTCTCTATCCCCTTACTTTCTTTTTTTTTTCCATTTTTTTATTAAAAATGTTTTTAAAAAAACAAAAAAATGTTTTTTAATTATTTTTTTGTTTTATTTTGTTTTTTAGAGGGAGAGACACACACAGCATGAGTAGGGGAGGGACAGAGAGAAAAGGAGATACAGAATCTGAAGACAGGCTCCAGGCTGTGATCTAGCTTTTAGCATAGAGCCTGACGTGGAGCTCGAACTCATTGACCTTGAGATCATGACCTGAGCTGAAGTCGGATGCTTAACCAACTGAGCCCCCCAAATGCCCTTCCATCTCCTTAATTTCAATCTTAAGGTGTTCTCAGGTCTAAAATGAGTCTCTTGTAGACAGTAAATAGATGGAGTTTATTTTTTTATCCATTCTGATACCGTGTCTTTTGATTGGAACATTTGCTCCCTTTATATTCAGTGTTATTATTGAGAAATATGGGCTTACATTTTTTAAAATGTTTTATGTATTTTTGAGAAAGAAAGAGACTGCATGAGCAGAGGATGGTCAGAGATAGAGGGAAACACAGAATATGAAGACAGGCTCCAGGCTCTGATCTATCTGTCAGCACAGAGCCTGATGCTGGGCTCGAACCTACGAACCGCGAGATCATGCCCTGAGCCAGTGTCGGACGGTTAACCAACTGAGCCACCCAGGCACCCTGAAAAATATAGGTTTAGAGTCCTTGTATTCTCTGTAGGATTCATGCTTGTAGTGGTGTCCCTGTAGCTGGTGTTCCTTCCAACATTTCCCTCATAGAGTCTTTTATAGGATTTCCTATAGGGCTGGTTTAGTGGTGATGAATTCATTCAATTTTTGTTTATTTGAGAAAACCTTTATCTCTCCTATTTTGAATAACGTGCTCGCTGGATAAAGGATTCTTGGCTGTATATTTTTTCTTTTTATCACATTGAAGATTTCCTGCCATTCCTTTCTGGCCTGCCAAGTTTCAGTAGATAGGTCTGTAACTACTCTGATAGGTCTCCCTTTGTATTTAGGGCCCTTTTATCCGTAGCTGCTTTCAGAATTCTCTCTTTATCCTTATATTTTGCCAGTTTCACTATGATATGTCTTGCAGAAGATTGATTCAAGTTACATCTGAGGGCAGCTTTCTGTGCTAAAATCTGGTTTTAAAGATTGGAATTCATTATGTGTTCTGAGTACCAGTCCCTTATCAGATTTTTACATGTTTTCTCTTAGTCCCTTTGCTTTTCACCTTCTTAGTGGCATCCTTTGAAGTACAGAAGTTTTAAATTTGATGAGGTCCATGTTGTCAATTTTCTCTTTTATCACTTGTATTTTTGTTGTATCTGGGAAATCATTGCTTAACCCAGAATCACTAAAAATAACTCCAATATTTTTTTTCCTAAGAGCTTTATTGTTTTAGCTCTTACATTTAGGTGTGATCCACTTTGAGTTCATTTTTTTGTATGGTAATAGGTAGGGGTTCACATTTACCGTTTTGTGTGTGTGTATATGCATTTTACCCCACACCTTTTGTTGAAAGACTATTCTTTTCCCATTCAATGGTCTTTGTCACTTTTTCGAAAATCAGCTGACCATAAATCTTAAGGTTTACTTCTAGACTCTCAAATGTATTCCATTGATCTACAGTTGACCCTTGAATAATGTGGGGGTTAGGGGCATCAACCCCTGTGCAGTTGAAAATCTGCATATCTTTTGACTCTCTAAAAACTTACTAACAGTGGCGTACCAGAGCTTTACCAATAACAAACAGTTGCTTACCACCTATTTTGTATGTTGTATGAATCCTATACTGTATTCTTACAATAAAGTAAGCTACAGAAAAGTGTTATTAAGAAAATCATAAAGAAGAGAAAGCAAATTCACGGTACTGTAAAATATCCATGTGGAACTGCACAGTTCAAACCCATGTTATTCAAGGGTCAAATATATATATCTATCCTTATTCTTTTGTTCATTTCTTTTTTTTTAAGTTCATTTATTTATTTTGAGAGAGAGAGACAGTGTGCACAGCATGGGGAGGGACGGAGAAAGAGAGAGAGAGAGAGAGAGAGAGAAAGAGACTGACAAGGAGAGAAGGAGAGAGAATCCTAAGCAAGCTCTTCACTGTCAGCATAGAGCCCAAGTAGTGTCTCAAACTCATGAACTGTGAGACCATGACCTGAACCGAAATAAAGGGTTGGATGCTTAATCAACTGAGCCATTCAGGTGCCCCTCTGTTGTTCATTTCTAATTTAATTCTTTTGTTCTTTTAAATTTATTGAGATTTATTGCATAGTATATTATTTACTCTGGAGATTTTTCCATGTGTACTTTAAAAGAACGTATATTGTGCTCTTATTGGGAGTGTTCTGTAGATGGCAGTTAGGTTAAGTTGGTTTGTAGTATTGGCCATGTTTTCTAGCTTCTTTTTTTTTTTTCCATCTGATTGTTTGTTCCATCACTGAGAATGGGGTATTAGTTTTATCAGTTTATTTTATTTTGGAGCTCTGCGTTAGATGTGTGTATGTTCATAATTGTTATAGTATGCTGATGAATCTTTGCATATTTACAAATGCCCCTCTTTATCTCTAGGAACAATTTTGTCTTAGGGTTGGCTTTTAGAAGTTAGAAGACTGGGGGAACACTCATTTCCCCACTCCTGTTATTTGTTGCTTCTTATCCTTATAGTTCAGGAAACCAGATGACCAAAACTGTTAGAATTATTATACCAGAGCAGTACTACTTGTACCTCTATTTTTATATTAGGGTTCTGAGTAGGATTTAATTTTTTTAAGAGAGAGAGAGAGAGAGCATGAAAGCAGGAGAGGTACAGGGGTGGGGGGCAGACAGAGAGAGAGAGAATCTTAAGCAGGCTCTACATTTAGCATAGAGTCTGATTTGGGGCTCCATCTCACAACTGTAAGATCATGATCTAAGACAAAATGAAGAGTCAGACACTTAACCGACTGAGCCCCCCAGGTGCCCCATAATTTTTAAGAGGTTACAGAGTTAAATTTTTTTGAAGGCTTTTTCCAACTTAAATTCTCTAATTTTACCTATTTTTGTCTCTTTGGAAGTCCTTTTATCTTACTTATGGATCTCTGCTCTTGAGGTTTCTGGATAAGTGACCTTTAAGTTAAGTGAATAATATTATTCTTACTTAAGAATATCCAACCTAAAATATTAACATTTGGGGAATGTGAGTGAAGGGCATACTGGATTCTTTGTATATGATTGCAGGTTTTTTTTCCAAGTCTAAAATGTTGGAATAAGTTAAAGAAAAAAAAATCTCTACCTAAGTAAGTCATTGTTAGTTACTTTTTCTCACTTACATGTAATACTAGCCTTATTAGATGATTTTCTATGTATATTGATTTGGAAGTGCAATTTCAAAGATCACTTCTTAGCTCTGGTATTAATATTAACACAGTTATGTCCTCATACTGTCACTTGATAGGCAAATTTCATGGGAAAGGGGAGTCCTCCAACTTTGTTCTTGTATTTAGTATTTCCTTAATGTATCTTGAATCTGTTCCTCTTGCCACTATTTTTGTTTTTGGCTATTCTGGGTCTCTTGAAGTTCTATATGAAATTTATAATAAGCTGGTTAATTTCTGCAAGGAAACTGGCTGGGATTTTGATAGGAATTGTGTTAAATGTGTAGAACAGCTTAGGGTATTTCTCCTCATTTTGTTTTAGTTCAGGGTTGTTTTTCTTCAGTTTTTCACATTTGGTATTTCCATGTATTTTTGGTTCGACCTGACAAATTGTGCCTTCTAAGGCATATAACATAATAGGTATATAGGCTTAAGTTTGTGATGCATGTTTGTGGTGAGAAAGGAAGAATATTTTTATGGGTGGTTTGACCATTCATTTGAAAACCTTTTTTTTCATATATGTTCTGCATATTTCCACATGTTTCTTGTGGAAAGTTTTAGAAAATACAAGAAAGCAGAAAGAAAAAAAGTTTGTAATTCCACCAGAGTTATGCATGTGTGTATGGAAGCTTGTTGTATATATTTCTTTTTTTATTTTTTTCATTTAACCATATAACATATAGGGAATGTCTTTTTTATTTTATTTTTTGAGAGAGAGAGCATGCACATGTGCAAGCAGGAGAGGGGCAGGAGAGGGAGGGGGAGAGGAGGAGGGAGAATCTTAAGCATACTCTCTATGCCCATTGTGGAGACCGATGCAACTCAATCTCACGACTGTGATGTTACAACCCAAGCCAAAATTAAGAGCCCATGCTTAACCGAATGAGCCACCCATTTCACTAAAAACTATAGTGTTCTTAGTGCTGTGTCATATCTCATTTTGATATTTAACTAAACCTCTATTAGGCTTATGTTTAGTTTTTCCAAATTTTAAATGTTATAATGAATGTTATATTTTTGCCCAGATTCTTGACTATTTCCTAAGGCAGATTCCTCTAAGTGGAACTGTTGGTTCAGAGGATGCATATTTTTAAGTCTTTCTTGCCATTTTTTGGTATAGTGTGTTAATATTTGATAGCAGTTTCTTTCTGTTAATATCTGCAGGTAAGTAAGCTCTTAAACAAGTATTTACATTTTTTGGAACTACTGTTAGGTATTCATAGCAGCATGATTCATAACAGTCAAAAGGTAGAACAACCCAGGGCACCTGGGTGGCTTTGTCGGTTGAATGTCAGGCTTCAGCTCAGGTCATGATCTTGCAGTTCGTGGTTCGAGCCCCGCGTCGGGCAGTGTACTGACAGATAGCTCAAAGCCTGGAGCCTGTCTTCAGATTCTGTGTCTCTCCCTCTCTCTGATCCCCCCCCTGCTCAAGCTGTCTCTCTCTCTCTCAAAAATAAATAAAACATTAAAAAAATTTTAAAAAGGTAGAACAACCCAATTCATTGACTAGATGAATGGAGAAGCAAAATGTGGTATATAAATACAGTGGAATAATGTTGAGTCTTAAAAAGGAATGAAATTCTGATACATGCTACAACATGAATGAACCTTAAGTAAAGTAAGGTTTATTTAAAGTAGAATAAGCAAGTTCATAGGGACAGAAAGGAGAATAAAGATTACCAGAGGCTGGGAAGATGGGTGGTTTAATGGATATAGAATGTCAGTTTGTAATGATGAAAAAGTTCTGGAAATCGATAGTGGTAATGGTTGTACAGCACTGTGAATGTACTAAATGCCACTGAATTGTACACTTAAAAATGGTTAAATGGTAAATTTGATATTAAGTATATTTTACCACAACAAAATACTATTGGATTAATTTCAGAATTTTAGATAAAAACCACTTAATGAGAAATTATGTGCTTATTTATTACGTGTTACCTTGTAGCTAAGTGAACTCAGGGTTTGTATACTTGTTTTAAATATGACGGATTGATAGATGGTGTTGAGAACTAAGTTCCTAACCAGCGTTCGTGCAGTATGAATACTTATTGAGCTATGTGCCAACTAGTCTGCTAGGCACTTAGGACTATAGTGGTAAACAAGATAAGACACAGTCCCTGGAGTGTGCTGGTTGCTAAGATTGGACAGAAAAAGAACAAACTTCTTATTAAGAAAAAAGGGATTAAACAGGTGACTTGTTTTCTCCTTAATGATTTCCTTTGTGGGGTTTTTAAAATATCCTTTCCCCCACTTCAGGTTGCTATGGAAACATATGACTACATAAATGGAAGTCCTTTCTGATAATCCTGATACCTGAGATGTAACTGGACTAAAGAGTGGAAGAGGAAAAAAATTTTAGTGATAACCTCAATTATAATGGCTACTGATTCAGGAGAGCCAGCTAGCACAGAAGATTCTGAAAAACCTGATGGAGTTTCATTGGAAGACAGAGCTCCTCAGGTTGCAGTAACTTTGACAGTAGAAACTAGAATAAAAGAAAAAAACAGTACTTTCTCTGCTACTGGGGAAACTACAGAAAGGAAGAGATTCTTCCGAAAGAGTGTTGAGATGATGGAAGATGATAAAGTTGCTGAATCTTCCTCCAAAGATGAGAGAATGAAGACTGCAACAAATATTCCAAGAGTAGAAAAGCTTCCTACAAATGTGCTGGGAGGTGGACAAGAAGTTAAATACGAACAATGTTCAAAGGCAACTTCAGAGTCCTCAAAAGATTGTTTGAAGGAGAAAAATGAAAAGGAAATGGAAGAAGAAGCAGAAATGAAGGCTGTAGCTACTTCTCCTAGTGGCAGGTTCCTGAAATTTGACATTGAGCTGGGAAGAGGAGCATTTAAAACAGTATATAAAGGATTGGACACTGAAACATGGGTTGAGGTTGCTTGGTGTGAGCTGCAGGTGGGTATATAATCTTCTTGGTTTTAATAAATTCCAGTTTTAGCAGGCCTGGCCTTCTGAATGATCCAGGATTAATATGTATCATGGATTTTTAAAAAAAGTTTGGTCCCCCATCTCCCTGAAATTATGCTCTTTCCCTAGATCCTCTTAGGAGCTCATGGCAGCCTTTTTTCCTCCTGATTTTTTCCCTTCTGTTGTTTTCCCTTCTGTTTTATTAAAGGGGGGAAAAAGTCCATCAGTGACTTCGTTGGGAAAATGTTCTTAATTTATTAACCTTGGGAAATTCCCCCAAACTCTTGAGGTCTCATTTTGAAAACTTTTAGTAAATGTATGCCTTATAAGTTAGTTGCTTGTTATACTAAATATTTAGGAGTGTGATATGTCAGGGGTATATTTAGTGCAATACCTCCCTTTCATCTTTTTCTTTCAACAAATTTTTGGGGGTTCATATGGTGTTTTTCAGAACAGAAAATGTTATGCTTGATTCTTTGAGGACGTCTATTAGTATAAACTTGCCCAATGCCTTTAAATTTACCTCAAAGACGATCTCTGGAAGAAATAATCACCAGAACCTACTGAGGTTAGTCAACTGGAATGTGTTTAGAAAGGAGAAATGAGAACAGGAGAATAGTTGAATTACCTAGATATATGTTTTTTTAATAAATGTTTGTGTGGTACTTTTAACTAATGAAGAGCTAATGAAGACAGAACATCAAAGAAGGGGTTATAATAAAAATAGCTTCAGAGAGATGCAGTTCAAATATAAGGAAATCCTTTGTGACTTTAGTCAGCCCAGGAGAAATGTCAGTGTTCACATGAGATGCTTAAAATTAAGATTGAATAAAGTAAGTTGCTAAGTACAGGTTTTTTGTTTTTATTCAAATTCCAGTGGTTTCTGTGCATGTGGATGTATACATATGTGTTGTAATTTCACCCATTCTGAATTTGCTGTAGGTTACCATTTCTTAACTTTACTGTCTGAGTCAATCTTTGCTTCATATGCAGATTCCAGAGCATGTTATCAGAGATTCAGTTCAGGAAGTCTGAGGTGTGATGCAAGACTGTACTTTTAACCATCTTTCAAAGTACTTTGAATGTAGGAAGTCCTGTAACTCTTTAGAGTGCAAGTTACCTAGCAGTCAAGCCATTCTAGTAGTTCTTAAAAGGTGGGAGCATACATGGACTTGCTTGGCTTTCTTCTCACCTCCTTGTTCCCCTTTCAGAATTTTATAAGGTCTGTGACACAGTAGAAATACTAGGTAATATGAGCAAATAAACATCAAGATCACCTGAAATTTCAGTCTTTTGAGAATGCTTTACACATTTTAATATATCTTTCTGGACTCTTATTTTCTTTTGAGAAAATGTATAGTATATGACTATTTTTTCCCCACACAGTAGGATCTTTAAGATCTTACAAAACCCTTTCTTTTTACTTATCATGAACATCTTTTCATTACCAGTAATTGTGAATTTACATCCTTATTTTTTTTTAAAGTTTTAGTTGAGAGAGAAAGAGAGAATGCGTGTGTGCAGGTGGGAGGGGCAGAAAGAGACGGACAGAGAGAGAATCTCAAGCAGATTCCAGTGCTGTCTGCACAGAGCCTGATGCGGGGCTTAAACCCATGAACCATGAGATCATGATCTGAGCCGAAATCAAGAGTTGGACGCTCAACTCACTGAGCCACCCAGGTACCCCATACATCATTATTTTTTTAAATGTTTATTTATTTTTGAGAGAGAGCATGAGTGGGGGAAAGGCAGAGAGAGAGAGGGACACACAGAATCCAAAGCACAGCACAGAGCCTGACGCAGGGCACGAACCCATGAACCACAAGATCATGACCTGAGCCAAAGTTGGATGCTTAACCGACTGAGCCACCCAGGTGCTCCCCCATACATCATAATTTTTAATAGTTGCCCTTATAAGGTATTTAATCAGCTTCTGTTGTTGGACCTCTAGAATTTTCTCCAGTTTTTCCACTATTATAACCATGGTTGTGATCAACATACTTGTATATATAGTGAAAATATGTCCATTTTAGTTTCATCTCTGCATTGTGACATTGGTAACACTGATCTTTGAGTGATACTCTGCCTGTAAATGGAAGAAATAATTTCCATTCACATGCTGGTAGGATACATAGTAAAAATATGCCGAGTATTTTGCAAATTGTATACTCTCACTATGTTAAAGGATGTTTAGGTAAAACTTAAAATACCCTAGTGACAGGGACTGCTTAGGGGAGTGCCTTCTATCATTCACCTATGGAAAGACTAAGAGAGCCCATAAGGTCGTATTACTCAAAACGTGGTCCCTGGAGCAGCAGCATGGACATCATCTGGAAACTTGTTAGAACTGCAGGTTCCTATGTCTCGTCTCAGACCTACTAAATCAGAATGTGCTTCTTAGTGGCATCTGGTGATTGGTATGTATAGTAGTGTTTGAAAAGCACTGAAATAAGGGACCAGTCCAAGAGCTAGCTGAATCAGAGGAGAAATTCCCTTAATACACCAACTTTAGGTTTGTATTATATCATATGTACTGATTCCTGATATCTGCTCCAGACTTTCCAGAATCTCTAAGATCAGAGAAATTAGAATCTCTAAGAGATAGGCCCCTGGGACTTATTTTTTGAAAGTTCCCCAGGTGATTGGATGCGTAGCTAGATTTGGAAATCTCTCATGTGGAGCAAATGTAAATATATAAAATACATTTTTAATGTTTATTTTTGAGAGAGAGAGAGAGAGAGAGAGAGAGAGAGCGAGGAAGCAAGAAAGCATGTGCGCACACATGTAAGTGAGTTGGGTGAGGGGCAGAGAAGGGGGGCAGAGGATCCAAAGCAGGCTCTGTGATGATAGCAGATCCTGACACGGGGCTCAAACCCACAAACCACAAGATCATGACCTGAGCCAAAGTCAGATGCTTAACCAACTGAACTACCCAAGCACCCCTAAAATACATTTTAATTTACACCAAGAACAATTGCAATTTTCTATTCTGAAAGGAATGTCAGAATTAATGGACTTGATTGATAGAATTAAAAAATTTTTTTACATTTATTTATTTTTGAGGGACAGAGAGAGACAGAGTGTGAACAGGGGAGGGGCAGAGAGAGAAAGAGACACAGAATCCGAGGCAGGGTCCAGGCTCCGAGCTAGTGGATAGCACAGAGCCCCATGCGGGACTCGAACTCACAAACTGTGAGATCATGACCTGAGCCAAAGTCGGACCCTCAATGACTGAGCCATGCAGGTGCCCCAATTGATATAATTTTTAGACATCACTTCATTTTCTGCATATTTGGAATTAAGAAAAACTAACTTATTTTAAGTACTATTGTTTTTAATGTAGAATTTCTCGTAATTTTTTCCACAGAGTTTTATTATGTAATTAAACAATTCTGTAGATAAACACCCCAGTGAATAGTTTAAATATTTGAAGTATTCAAAATTCTCTTCCGATCTTTGTTTATATATATGTGTGTGTTTGTATAGTATATAAAATTAGTATGCCCATACTTTTGTTATCAATTTGATATTTTTTATTTAATTAAAATATTTATATTTTAATACATTCATGCCACCTCTTGCTTAAATCTTCTTTGCTGAAATTAGGCAGTTCTTTTATTTTGTTTTCTTCTTTGCATGTTTGATTTGAAAATCACAGATTAACAAAAGCTTTTTATACCTTTTTCTCCTGATGGCATTTTCCCCCATCATGGATATTTGAGCCTTGTGTAACAGTTGTTAAAAGCTCCATATCCATTTGTTTAGAATACATTGACCTTATGGCAGTGCAAACAGCCAGGAGAGAGAGATTTTACTGCTGATATTTGACTTTGAGGATGTTAAAAAAATAAACCCTTTGAAGATGTAGGTCATATTTAGGACTTGGCCATAAACATCTGCATTTCAACAGTTTGTCATAATTTATGGTTTCAATAACTTGATTTATACATTAGTGGAAAGGCTGACCTATTGTTCTTTGTAAAGAACTTGGTAAATTATTTGGTAAATTGGTAATTTACTGTGAGTGAGGCTATCAGTCATATGTGCTGTTGGGAAGACTGTTTTAGTTCATGATGTTGAAAGAAAGACTTGGTCAGAAATTACTGAAAGTCTTGTTTAGTTACTCTTAGAAGGAGTCAATCACAAGAATTTGTAATATTTTCCTCTTCGAACAACTTGAGAATCAACAGCACTCCCCTTTTACACTTGGAAACATAACCAGCTTTTGCTTTACTGTAATTTGGAAAAACACATCCACTAGTGGACTTGTCATTTGTTTTCTTGATGGAACTGAGTTTGCATATAATGGGACTATTTTCCAAATGGAGGGACATCATAGATATGTGAAATTTTTTTTTATTTGACTGTTTCTAAAATGTATTTGTTCTTGTAATAAGCTTCACTGGGGGTCCACATATGTGATTGTGTGTTTCTTGGGGTAATTAAATGGCCTCCTTTTCTATTTTAATAAAATTTTTTAAAAAATTTTAATCTCAATATAGTTAACATAACAGTCTTATGTTAGTTTCAGGTATACAATTCCATATATCACCCAGTGCTCAAAAATCCAGACTCATCCCCCTACCCACCTCACGTCTGGTGGTAACCATCAGTTTGTTTTGGATAATGTCTGTTTCTTGATTTCCTCTTGCTCTCTTCTTTTTTCCCCTTTGCTCATTTGTTTTGTTTTCTTAAATCTGACATTATGAGTGAAATCATAGAGTATTTGTCTTTCTCTTACTGATTTCACTTAGCAGCTCTTAATGGGTCTGTTTAAGTAGCATCTAACAACTAAACAACTAAGAAGCCTACCTATAGTGTCTGAGCTGAACCAAAACTGGCACTGAAAAGAAAGATTTAAAAAAAAACCACACAGTTGACTATAGCAGGTTGACCTGTTGAATGAGCATTCTAATGGACATTTATTATAGTAGTGAATGTATTCAGAGCAACGAAATGGAAGTAGCAGTTTAAAAATCCATACTTCCATACCCAAAGCACCTATCAAAATAGTGGGGAAACTTGTTTTCATTTTATTTTCATTTATCATCTAAAAGTCCTTTGGGGAAAAGTAATGTTTTTCAATACCAGCCCCACACTTAATTATAAAATTAGAATTAGATAATAATATGAAAACAACTGAATTTTCAAAAAAAGACAAAAATTCAAAATAAATGCTAGAACTTCTATTTCTGAATACATAACTGCAGTCCCAAAGTATTCACTCTGGGATACTTTTGCTCTAGAAATATTTTGTTACGGCTGTCTTGAAAATGTTTCCAGATTCTGTTTGAGCCACACAAGAAAATGCTCCATTACATATATACACACCCAAAATAGTATTTCTGTTTGATTCCCCGCTCTCTTCTGACCTAACTCTTTTTTTTATAATAGTTTATTGTCAAATTGGTTTCCATATAACACCCAGTGCTTCTCCCCGCAAGTGCCCCCCACCATGACCATCATCCCCTCCCTCCCTCCCCCTCCCCATTCAGTCCATGGTTCGTTTTCAGTATTCAGTAGTCTCCCTTGATCTGTGTCCCTCACTCTCCCCCACGCTCTTTCCCCCTTCCTCTCCCCATGGTCCCCTGCCAGGTCTGTCCTGTTAGA